>SNQJ01S0080277.1:61263-71784 GCA_010110895.2 Picea sitchensis | reverse complement strand
AGTAAAATATTGCTTCACGAGTGTTTTCCACCAATTTTCTCCTCAGTTCCGCTTCTTTCCATATGAATGCATCACAATTTATTTCCCACCATTGCTCAATACCAGATCTATGGATCCACAAAATCATTCTCCCTATTGGTTCCCTTTTAATGCAGGTCCCGACAATGGAACCCTTTTGTTGGCACAAGTTTGATTAGGCTAGGGTCCTTCTCAAGTTACCAACAAAAGGTACCATGTAGTCTAGAGAGTTGGCATTTTCATCTCCTCTGAAGAGAAGAAGTCTTACCCGAAGATCTGTTGAGACAAATAGATAGGGAAGGGTAAGGAAAAGACTTAAGAGGATCCATAGAGACTTCAGGAATCATTCTTGACCTTGCGCAAGAGACATGAACAGATGTGAAACATACATGTGCAAGAATCGAAGATACTTATGTTGCAAACAAGCATTTAAACGTAGAACCATCAAATACAACTTATATGACATAAAGAAATATTGTAATGCATAAGAAAACACACAGAGACACATCATATTTGAAAATTTAGGTCCTTCTTCACATTATATTCATAATCTTTCTTTAATTACAGACTCAGAATTACAAAGGAGTGTGTTGTACAGACTCTTGACTCTAGACTCATGTCGCAGAGCTCCAATTCTCAAACTGATAGATCAAATTCATTACAAACTCAAGACTCGACTTGACTCAAATCCAAACAATCAACTCGGAACCAACTCGTAATCAACTGACCAACCTCAAAAACAATGGCAAGAAACCTTTTACACTTTGTTCAACCCTATATATAGCTGTGTTGTCTCTTCTATTTTGGCTTGCACACTTCCTTGTTCTGTTGCAACCATTTTTTGCTTAGCTAGTGTTGCGCTGTCTTTCGCAACTAATTTCTATTTCTCTTTCTTGCTCTGTTGTCCAGCTTCTATTGAAGCTTGTGCAACTGATTCTCAGTCAAGACTTGTGCAATTCCTTATCCAAAAATGAGGAGCCCAACACATTGTTCAATTGAGGTAACAGATGGCCAATCTAGTCTGACTGGCCTAAATAATGGTTTGAATCATCCAGATGGTGAGAATGGTTGGAATGCTCATAATTCCTAGAATGGTGAGAATTGTCCCCCCAAATTTGCATGCATTTTGGATGACACTTGGCTCTCCAGGAGCACACTCCCCCCACTTGGAACTCGTTCCTATCCCTAAAGGAACTTAGGTTAAATTAGTATCCTCTTTACATATTTTAGAATAATAATATATTATTCTATTAGGCTCTTAATCTTATCCTTTATTTCTTAGCCTTACAACCCCATCCCTTTCCCTACCTAGTGGAGCTTAGTCCCCCTTAACTCTTTCTTCTTGTTCAGTCTACACACAACGATGTTGTTATATGATTAATAATCTATATAATTTTATATACAAAATCAGGCCCACTGACCTTAGCATCTAGGCTCTTCGGCCTAATGAACATATAATCCTATCAACTTATAATTACTTAGCTCACCATTTTACAAAACATATTACATTCATAATTACAATCAGGGCTCGGCCTTGGGATATGTCAATCCCCTCCCCTTATTTTTTCATTGTCCTTAGTGCAACTCATTTACACAACATCAACAAGATTTTCAAAATCTTCAAAAAGATGTGGGTATTTTTCCCGCATAGCATCTTCGTTCTCCCATGTTGTGTCCTCAGGACCGTACCAGGCCCACTAGACTTTTACAAGCCCTATGGCTCAATTCTGAAGCTGCTTTATTTTCCGGTCCAGTATGCGCACCATATGTACATGAAAATCACTTTCTTGCTGCACTTGAATCACATTCCAATCAATAACATGATTAGCATCAGGTATATATTTATTAATAAATGAGACATGAAATACATTATGTATAGACATAGATGCAGGCAATGCAATCATATAAGCTACTATTCCAATCCTCTCTAGGATTTCAAATGGCCCACAATATATGGCTTCCAACTTGGAACAGTTTCCCAGCTTCAAAGAATTTCTGTTGGCTTTCACCTTCAAGAAAACATGGTCACCCACTTTAAATTCCGTGTGAGTTCTGTTCTTTTTGGCATAGTTTTTCTTCCTGTCTTGGGAAACCTTCAAATTTTGTTTAATTTGCAACATTTTCTCTTCCACTTCCTTGAGAAACTCTGGCCCAAACACTTCTCTATCAGCTGGGTTGTCCATACTTATTGGTGTGTTGCACTTTATTCCATAAAGTGCCTCAAATGGGATCATCTTCAGTGATGCATGGTACCCATTGTTGTAAGAAATTTTTTCCAAGTGTAGGTAGTCTTCTCATTTAGATGGATTTTCCATCACATACATCCTTAGCATATCTTCTATCACTTGGTTCACCCTTTTTTTTCTCCCATCAGACTCAAGATGATAAGTTGTGCTGAAGTTCATATTTGTTCCAAACCCCTTGAATGACCCCTTCCAAAACTTTGAGGTAAACTTTGGGTCTTTGTCAGACACAACTGTCTTGGGTATGTGTTGATGGGCATAAGTGACACATCGTCAACTGGAAGGTCAAAACAAAAAAAGGGTTGTCTAAATAACCCAATCCATTTGGAATGAAATGACCCGACGGGCTTAATGGCTCTGCTGGCCAACTAAATTCCTAAAAATAATAAAAGGAAAGAAACTAATCTAAAATCTATGATGCTAAGAGTATAAATTTACTAATTACAAGTGTTGAAATACAAACATGAATATGTGCATATGATTATATACAATCTATACACAACTTGCAAGTTTTACTTGTCATCTTGTGAAGTGGATGTTCTTAAAAGTGTTTATAAAGAGATAAAGAAAGCACATACATTTTCTATTTTATTTTTGAATATTTAAATATCTAAAACTAATGAATACTAAGAAAATATGAATGAAATAAGAATACATAAACAGTCAAAGCTAATTCATGCTATCTTATTCCATCAATAAATAATTTAACTAAATAAAAAACAAACTAACCTGTAACTAATCGATCATCTGAGTTTATATTCCTGTGTAATTCAAGCTCCTAAATATCCTGCATGTGAGGGAAATATGTGACATAAAAGTGATAATACTTCGAGAATAAATTCAAAGGTGTGCTGAAGTGAGAATATAGAAATAACGTGATAAATGTAAAGATCTGGTGATCTTATGATAATCAACACTTAGAATGAAAGGAAACTCAATTCAAAGCATCAATATTATCTATCATTTAATATCCAGAATAAATCAATAGTAATCAAATGACAGATTAATCACAGATATAAAAATGGAATAACAAATTATAGACAACATCAAAATACTTAATAATATGAAACACCATATGATAACTAGACTAAAGTTGCATCAAACATAATAATATTTCATAAGATCAAGGAAATGAAAGAACATAGTGGGGTAAGCATCATACAGGTCTAAATCCAATGGTGAGTAGCTTCTCCATATCATTTCTCAAAGTCACATGTCCATAAAGTATCCCAACAAAATTTATTTTCACTACTAACAGTGATCACTATTTAAACTAGTTTTGGATTAACAAACTCTTATCATGCAAGATAGAGTGCAATCCCAAAAAAATAGATTGTTTTGCAAAAATAGTACAACAGGAAATCATTCTTGTAGGAGTTGGTTTGTCAAAATTTATTACATAATAACAAAGTTTTATGAAAAAGAAAGAAACTACAGAACTATACAATGCATGATCCAAGATAGTTTCTCCATGTAAATAGCACCATCATCATCATTTTCCTATAGATAACAAAACAAAATTGATATTCATAAAATAATGCCAACTAACATTCAGAAATAGACTGGCTACAGAATCATGAGATTCTATAGCTAGTCTTATATTAACAAAGAAAATCAAAATTAAATCTTCCTATTTGATTTTCATAACAGAATAAAATGAAATAAAATCAAAAACAACTTTTACCATTTTAGAAATTAGACAGTGAAGGGTCAGATAGTTTTGAATTAATTATGGCATTGAAGTTGGTTGCATGTTTGATGATTATATTACCAGATCTCTTGTGCCTTTTACTTTCCCGATATGCACATTCCTTCAACTCTTCATTTTCTCATTCAAGAGAGAATTGCGAGCAACCAGATGTTTTAATTGTGCCTGTAAATATGGTATGCCCCTGTAATAGCGTTCTACCCAGTCTAAGCAATTGTCACAATGCACCTGTGCTATAGCGGGATGAGGTTGATCGTACTCAGTAATGGATTCTTTGGCTCTTCATGTGGCTTGTTTCAAGTCATGGCTAATGCAAACAAATCCCTCTTGGCCTTTCAGAAATGGAGGTAGTCTAGAGACAAAGTCATATTTCTAGATTGACCAGTAGTTTCGCTCCCAAGACTTTGATTATCTGGATCTTCTAGTGCAAGGAAATCATTGATCGTGTCATCTGAGCAGTGATAATTGACCTCGATCATTGATATTAATCTCAAATTATCCTTCTTTCGATTTCGCAGACTCCTGGATATCAAACGACCAACTCTCTTGTTCATAAAACTCAAATCTAAGTTATCTTGTTCCTTGCTCGTACGAATGTTCTTAATAACAAGTTTTTCATTAAAACCCTGATTTAGTTCGTTAAGAGGATCAGAAGAAACCTTCTCTTTCAAAACATCCACTACCTCTTCTACTGATTTTCTGGGTGTAAAAATACATCGTGATTTTTTACCTATGGGGGTTTGCAAAGCAATAGAAACTAGTTCATTAATTTCACAGTCATTATGTGAATCGAAATCTTGACTCTAGGTCACGGGATTATCAGAATTGGGGTTTTCATTTAAAGGTGAGTTCACTGTGCACTCAGTTTGGGAAAATTTGTTCCGACTCAGGAAGCTTTCCCAAGTGTCCCTAATTTGAGACAGGTGCGATACCAACAAAATCCTTATAAGCCCGTGATGAAAGAGGCATGGCAGAGGGTTCAATATCGTTCTCTTATAATTTTTTTACATTTTGTATAGGCTCATCAACAAGTAGAAGGGCATGTTTAGTTTAAACCCTAGGAACAACATCAACAATTGGATGTGGTATAAAAATACCAAACTATACTTACCTTCGCATGTTATAAACTATTTCATAATCGAAATAAGGTTGTGCCATCAAGGTTTCATGAGGGTAATAGAAATACCTTTAGGGTAGCATGTAGATTTCCGAGAGACCATGAACATGCTCCATGGAACGCCTTCCAATTTAACATTTTTGAACCAATTTTCGCCTTGTTGTGGGAGTCCTATCGCCTGGGCTATAGAGACTTATGTGACCTCCAATTTCAAATCCTTGACTTTGGATATAAACCCATCAAACGCTTGAGAAAAGGCCTGTGCGACCATAAGGTTATAACCTTCGAATTTCTAGATGAAGACATCGCAACATGAGCATGTAAATCATTTATGGCATCATCGTGGGCAAGAAGGGCCTAACAACCATTAGGTTCAATTCAAACTACAGGAGCCATGGTCACTTTCAAATAGACACAGTAGATATCACGGGAGGGAGGCTTCAACTTCCAATGAACAAGTAGCAAGGAGAGGTCTGTGAAAACTAAAACGACCCGCTACCTATGAATTTTGGAGATTGTCATGCTTTATAACTTAAGTTTGGAGAGAGAAAAAAATAGAGGGCATGTAGACCTATGAGCCATTACACATAATGAAGATCAAACCCTCAACCACTATCAAATGCCAATTCAAACAATGAATGTGGGTCATTAAATGTATAGGATAACAAGATGAGGTATATTCGTGCGTTCATCAGATCTATACCAAGTGACATGACAACAATATGACTGATAGAGAAAATAGAATATATCAATTGTTAACCCAAAGTTGCAGCGCGATTATGGATATCTAATAATCAGACCATACAATCACCCATAGAACTAATCAAATCATATTCTCCATAATATGTGGCAGTCAATTAATCAATGAGCTTATGAAATATAAACTCAGTAACACATATAGGCTCCCTTGAAATGTAATCTCTTAGATAAAAGAATAAAAGAAAAAACACAGACTACATAATGATTACCCAAGTGAAGTTTTTGTTTGAATTTCATGCTTGCAGTCATGAAATTTAAACAAAACAACCGAAATCTAAAATGAAAAAAACTCATAAAATAAGTTAGCCCAATAAATCACCTCGACGCCAAAAGAAAGAATCACTTATGAATATAGGGAGGAGGTAGCTACATAAAGGATTTTATCTCTTTGTGATGACTTTTAATCATGATAAAATTGACAAAAGTTTTGGATGCCAACAATGACGACACGCTGGGCGAAGTAGTTATCTCTACATCACCGACCATTTATATCAGTGGCACAAATGAAATAAATTTGAGAGACAGTTAACGACAGATCAAGTGTTTTGATAATAAATCAGAAAATAGTACAAATATATCATTGGATTCATTTATGTCCAAAAATTGTAATTTGGTATCTTCTTTTGATCACAGGTGTAGCGATGTTTATGTAGGTGACTTCAATACCATTGATAGGGCCACTACTTCCAACAGGCATCTATAGACTCTCCAGAGATATCATTTAACCCACTCCACCACCTCTATCATGTCCAAGAGTCATCCATTCAGGATAAAAACATCTTCATACTTGATCAAATCAAAAGACATACCTGAGGATCTTCTTAAACCCGGCGTTGCTTTGTTGTTAGCAAGCTTGTTCAACACCTCGACGAAGTTGCCATGGTATCATGAGTGCATTTACCCACTGCCAGCAGACCTGTTCAGTGTCCTGACAAGTTTTCAAACACTTCCCACACATTATGGTGCTTTCAACTCTCTAAACTTTGTTTATAATTTCCAAAACTTCATGATATTAAAGAGAGCGGGCTAATATTGATCATGATCTGTAAATGAAAAGATCGATCTTTTAAGAATCATTTTTCTGTTCTGATGAACTTCATCATGGTTTGGACAATTAGGTTTCCATTAAGAAACCATCTCTAGGATGGGAAAGCACAATTCATTTCTCCTCATTAAGACAGGGACGACATTAGAAGCTTATTAAGGATAATCACATCTTCCTGTGATTTTAATGAGAAACCAGAAACAATGATTAGACAAAAACTTTCCTCTACTAATATGAGTTTAACATTTACTATTTAGGTGCTTGAAATGTTACCAACTGCTGCTAATGAATACTAATTATGATTCCCTTCAACAAATGAATGGTGATTCAGACATAATAATTTTAGAAAACAAATCAAAATCAATCAAAATGAAAAGAACCAAAATCAAAAACAAAAAATTAAATTAAAAATATTTACAAAGGGTGGATCAGAAATCATCAAGAGAAATACCTCTTAGGATCCTAGCCATTCACTAGGAAAGTGTTCGGTTGTCCCTCCAAGTTATGCAGATGAAAAGAGCTAGGACCCAATTTTTCAGAAATTACAAATGGTCCCAGCCACAGGTTTTGGAGCTTGGTATGTTCCCCCTTACCCTCGTTCGCTTTGTCCCACTTGAGAACCAAATCGCCAACATCAAAATTCCTATCAGAAGAAGAATTTTCATCAAACCTTGGTGTTGATCCAGTTTATGTTTATCTTGTTTTCTCACCACTTCTAGTTTTAATAAAGCATTTATCCAGTTTTCTAGAGGCTGACACTCTTCTTCTTGAACTTTATACGATATTTGCAGAGAGGGAAGTAATACATGTGGTGGTTGGATAGATTCTCTTCTGTAAATGAGGAAGATGGGATAATTACCAACTGAATATTTTGGAGTTACCCTATCATCCCAAAGTGCATTGTATAGTGTATTATGCCAATTCTTGTGGTTTTATGAAACTCTCCTTTTTATCGCCTTGATTAAATTCTTATTTGTCGATTCTACTAGACCATTCCCTTGAGGGTAGTAGATGGCAGAATACTTCAGTTTAATCCCTTTTTACAGAGAGAAAACATTCATATCAAGGGACAAAAAATAAGAGGCGTTGTCCAAAAACAGACATTCAAGCATTCTGAATTGAGTGATGATATGGGAGTTCAGAAAAGACACTACCTGATTGGTGTTGACCACTTTTAAAGGTAAAGCTTCAAACAATATTTTAAAATAGTTTGTTGCTATGAGGATGTACTTGTGTTGCGAAGAAGGGGGATTGTTCGGTCCAATTATTTCTAGGCACCATTGTTGAAAAGGTGTGTCTGCAGTAATAGGTTGCAAAGGAAAAGTCACCCTTTTCACCCGTCCTATAGCCATTTGGTAGATTACACATTTGCATGACAACGTATGTGCATGTTTAAATAGGGTAGGTGAATACTATCCAACCCTTAACACTTTGTGGGTAGTGGTATCTCCACCAAAATGACCATCAACATCACCGGCATGAAGTTCAATCAACACTTTTTCAAAATCCTCCTTTTCTAAACAATGCAGAAAAACACCATCAAAGTTCTTTCGAAATAATATATCATTGATTAACTGGAAAGATGCATATTTAAGCCTAAGTGCACTTCTTTTTTTGGTATCAATATTGTGGGGATCATATCCATGCGTTAAATAGAATCTAATGTTCTCATACTAAGAGTTGGGTGTAACTTGTGCACAACTGATCTGTTTTTCGTCATGTTGATTTACAGTTGATGTGTTATTTTGAATTTCTTGTTCCTCAACTGAATCAACCACTAGTTTACACAGGCCTTGACCTCTAACAATTTGGGCAGGAGTTATTTCAAGGTCATATTCTTGTAGTGATGTCATCCAATTTTCCCTTTTTTCACCCAGCTCTTTTTGTACTAACAACTTTCTTACAGTGGGGTAAGGAACAATCACTTTGGTTCTGGATTTCAACAGGTAATACCGGAAGTGTTTCACTGCTTTAAAAACAACATATGCCTTCTGATCTACTGCTATGTAATTAAGTCCTGCTCCTTTAAAATCAAATCTCATGAAGGCAATGGGTATCTCACTGCTTTCATCTTTTTCTGTGTAAGCACAACAACATAGGATCTGTCCAATGCGAAAGTGTAAAGAGTGAAATACTGAGAAAAATTGGGACTCTCCAAGGAAGGGGCTTCTATTATTGATTTTCTAATTGAATTGAAAGTCTTACTTTCTTGAGGTCCCCATCGGTATAAAACATCCTTTTTAATCAGATTTTGTAACGGTCTAACCATTTCTGAGAAACTCGGGAAAAATCTTCTGACAAAATTAATCTTACCCAAAAAGGATTGCATGGCCTTTTTGGAAGAAAGAGGGGGAAGTTTAGCAATGGCTTGGGTACTTTCAGGGTCAATAATAATTCCATCCTTAGATAATATGAACCCAAGTAGTTTTCCTTGCTCTACTGCAAAGACCAATTTCTTATGATTGAGTTATATGTTGAACTTGCGGAATCATTCCAAGAGAGCCCTAAGGTGAGACAAGTGATCTTTCTTGTTTTTAGAAAATATAGTGACATCATCAAGATAGACCACAACTGACTAGTTAATGAGGCCACAGAAATAAATATCCATTTCTCTCATGAAGGTGGCACCGACATTTATTAGTCCAAAAGGAATTTTCCTATAGGTGTAAGTGCCCCATGGGGTACGGAAGGTGGTTTTAAGCTGGTCTGAAGGAGACATAAGGACCTAGTTGTATCCCGAAAAACCATCTAACAAAGATAGTCTTTCCGAACTAGAAACTTCTTGTAGATTTTGTTCCATTGGGGGAACAGGGTAGTTGTCTTTATCAGACACTCAGTTTGTATTTTGAAAATCGACACAAAGACAAATTTCATCACTTTTCTTCCTTACAGGGACAAAGTTAGACACCCATTGGGTATGACTCATCAGAAAAATTATCTTTACAGTTAGTAACTTTTTCAGTTCCTTTTTAATGGTAGGTTCCAATTTAGGATGCATTTTCCTCAATTTATGTTGAAAAGGTTGAGTCTGGGGTTTCATAGGGATCACATGTTGTATGATGCTTGGATTGAAAGTTTTTAGGTCATTGTACATCCAAGCAAATACATATTTAAATTCTTTAAATAATTTTATGAAAGTAGATCTTTCTTGCTCGGAACATCCCTTTCCAGGATTAATATTTTGAGGATTATCTCTTGTTCCTCAATTAACAGTTTTGTTGGCTCAAGTTTGATCAGACCAGGGTCCTTCTCAGGTTACCAACAAAAGGTGCCAAGTAGTCTAGAGCATTGGCATTTTCATCTCCTTCGAAGAGAATAAGTCTCACCTGAAGCGCTGTTGAGATAAAAAGATAGGGAAGGGTAGGGAAAATACTTAGGAGGATCCACAGAACCTTCCAAACTCATCCTGATCTTGCGCAAGAGACATAAAAAATGTCAAATCTTATGTATTCAATAATTGAACCTACTTATGTTGAGAACTAACATTTTAACAAAGAACCATTCAAGAAGAACTTATAGACCATAAAGAAGTACTACAATGCATAAGTAAATGCACAGAGACACATCATATTTTGAAATTTCAGATCTGTCTTCATATTAGCTTCAGAACCTTTCCATAATTACAGACTCC
>SNQJ01S0080277.1:12766-48482 GCA_010110895.2 Picea sitchensis | reverse complement strand
CATGTGAGGAAAAAGGTGAGAATAATGATCACCTTTGCATAACATACAAGGGAATTTGATAGTTGTCTTCTTCTTACCAACCTGAATGTCACTAGTTGACGGGGTATCACTGGCATGTCTAGCAGAGGCCGATGACATGGAGGACCACATTTCTAATACCTTGGGAATACCAGGGGCAATCCCTTAGAAAGTGTTCACCCTTACAAAGACTGCAAGGGAATTTGGGTTTCGGACTCTACATTTTAATCTTGTTGACCTCATCAACACTCCCAGTACTATTAATAGTAACTGGTTTCTTGGATGCAACATTTGATTTTGTTGGGGCCTTGGTTCTTTTAGACTCTTCTTATTCTTCTCTTTCCATTTCTTCTTCTTCTTATCAACCCGACTAATTTCTTTAGAGCTTTCACTAGGCGAAGAAGGAGAAAGGTAAGGATATTTAATGGGTGAAGAAGGCAAAAATTCGACATGAGGTTGATGTGTGGGTGGTGTACTGACATCTAAAGTATCATGTGTAGTTGAATCATTGGGAGGATTCGAGATCACTGGAGTGGGGAACAACCAAACCAGTAATCTGATGGTGAGTCCCAGAAGACTCAGTGTGGCAATGTACGGAGGACCAAAGTTTCCAAAAGAAGGAAAGGTATAAGGATCCCCAGGAGAAGGGGTTAATCCATTGGTACTCTTGGGTTTTGATTCCATTAACAATGACTCAACCTAAGGTCTACTAAGTAACACAACCAACACATGCTATGAATCTGAGAAGCAAACAATCTAACAAAACCTTCCCACAACGAAACCACTAGTTGCTGATGAAATCCAACGTCGTGAGATCAAAATAGGAAGAGATGGGGATAGAGAGGGTGGATCAGTTACGTTGGCAACCTACTTAACGAACTTATGCCTTGGTGCAAGCTTCCACGCAATAATTGTGGATTTACCCTCCAAGGAGCCTGAGTGAGTTTGACCAACGTCTGTTCCAGGTACAGTGAGACTTCCCTTCACTGTCACCTTGTGTGAGACGCTAAATATTACGGCTACTAAGGTCACAATCAGTCCCTGGGCGGGTACAGTCGACATTATGATCCAAACGTATGGGCAGGATAACAAGTCCGAAATCAACTCGAGAGGATCCCACACATAATCATGGGTATACCCTCAAGTGACCCCCAATATACGATCCGACCACTACAAATAGTTGAACCACAGAGAGATAATCTCTGTAACTCACTCGAATGCGACCTCATGTGTAACCCTTGTGTGAGAGGGGGATCCCAAAAATCCTATACGACAATTGGATTTTCTCTCCCTATGGAAAGATGCTAAGTTTGTTTGATATCTTTCGAAAGTTATCCTTTCAACCTATTCCAAATCCCTACACCTTAAACTAATGTAGGTTTTCTAACAAAGATGTAAAAATTCTTATAAGTTTTAGTTAAGCGTTGATTTTAGTGGTTTTTGTTTACTAAGAGGTGTATGAGAGTGAATATTGATGATATTATGACTCAGTTCCCAAAACATGCATAATAAATGATAAGCAATCTTTTCTTTCAATGAATGTCTAATTAAGGGAAGGAGAAGGATTTTCCTTTCACTGTCAAACAATAAGATGAAATGACCTCATGCAATAGTCCTCAATAAGGAATCCAATGCAATGCTAAAGTGTTTGTATGTGACTGATAACCAGTAGATGTAAAGCTTCTTATGCTAATTGGACTTCGAGAGTTGTGATATTTAAGCAATCTGGAAGAAAACTTCACATAAACCAAAAGACACCCTTGTTGTGATAAAACAAGAAACAGAAAGCCAAGAACTCAAAAGGAAGGAGAAAGAGATTGGACAAGATGACTCAAATATTAGAAAGAAAAGTACAAAAAACCTTTGAAACTCCTTACAAAGTTTTCACTCAATCGGATAAATGAGAATACAATGACAAATTAACTCTAAATCACCAAGGACAAAGAGTTATTGCAAGGTAAGGAAAAGTGTCAAAAATCCAAACAAAAGAGGATGAATTCTCAGAAATAAGGGTGTTTGAAAGCCAATATCAAGATGGACTGAGAGTATGGGAACCTGAGCAAAAGACAAAACCAAGAAATAGCTTCAGAAGATGAAAATTATGGAGAATTTCTCACAAAAATGGGGTAGCACTCTAGTGTAAGGGGCACCAGAGCATTCTACTGCTATGTGTAAGGCTACATGGGAGTGTTATCTCTTTGACAACAATAGGAGGGGAGCGCTCTGCTCCAAAAATCTCAGAAAAAAATCCTAAAAAATAAAAAAAAATCAAGGAAATTCAGTCAATTATGGTGATCCTGATGACATAATGAGGCAATCAAACAAATCTAAGAATAAAAAAGACAATGTGGAGAATATCAAATCATTAGGAAAAGGGTCAAAACAAGATCTGGGAATGGAAAGAAATCAGAGCTCCTCCCCAGTGGAGTTGTCAATTTCTGATGTAAGTGAATCCCCCTGCGGACAAGTGGATTCCCTCTTGGTCTCTAGAATCCTAAGGCCAAGATAGAAAAGTGCTTAACATGGACAGTGACTTCATTTTAGATATAACCAAGGTAATAAATGAAAGAGAATGAGAAATATATGTACCTTGTTAGCGATGTTTGTCCTTGCAAAGTCCTGGCTGAGCTTTGATTCTGAGCTCCCTAATAGGTCCTGTAGGAAAAACAAAGATACAATGGACTTCCTACTCTACTGATATTAGCTCAAACATAGATCCATCTACTGCATACAAATGCATATGGAACAAGCATAAGTTTGAAATAAATAGGCCAAACATTGATTATTAATGAGAACAAGTAAAAGTACTTACAATCCTTTGAATGAAGGTGCAACAGCTTCTTCCAGTTCTCCTTGTCCAATCCCTTTGCTTAAGTAATCTACACTGGTTGCTTTGATGGCATATCACTCATGAGATCATAACTTTCACATCTCCATCCTTTTCCATGTCAATACCTTCTTATGAGATCATAAGTTAGGTATAATTCTCAATCTCCATTGTGCCTTTCACCATGAGATGGTCTCTTTATATAACCTTGGAAAGGTCCAAACACTTGAGATATATTTGGGATGAGTTGAGGATTCCTCTCCTTCAGTTGAGGATATCCCCTAATATCATGCCTTGACCATCTATTTGAATCCAACTACCTTCAAGAATTGAGGGGTTCTTCCCTGATTTGCCTCAACAAACCCAAAATTTTCTTAGAAAAGGGGTAGGGCTCCCCCAAAAGGGTGCACAGAGCACTCAAACACTCCCCCAAAGAGGCTCAGGGAGTGCCATCACTCCTTGACAATGGTTAGGGGAGCGCTCCTCTCCAAAATTCAGTGTTTGAGTGGTTTTTCCAATGGCAAAAGGCTTGTACTTCCTGTCAAGTGATTTCTCTTCTTCCAAAGTAACCTTTGAGGTGTCTTAAGTGTCTTTATGATGTTGTTAGAGGCACGACATATGCAAGATGGAAGTATGATGTTTGTGACACCTACAACACTTATAGTCAATATGCGACACTTGCAGACAAGATGTGACACTTACAACACTCGTAATGAAGACACTTGTGACACTATTGAAGTGAGTAATTTTGAGGTGTAACAATTATCCAACCAGAGACTTCTATCGTGTACCCTACTTATCATACATTTTGTGCACCACGCAACCTCCCCAGTGGTACCGAATATTGGTAGGTCTCTACGGTTCATGATGGTCGAATTGAATAAGTTGATAAAGTCTGGTTTTGGCACAAATTGCATGCCTCTAAGGCTATCTGGAGCCATCTCCCAAAATACATATGTCTTCATCTGAGGGAAAAAAACTGAATCTGTTAGATCAAGACCGAGGATTTTAACATGATCCACCTTCCCTTTTATATTTCCCATGACCTCTACTCGTGGATCGTAGGGCTCGTCTGGTGTCACTTCTTTAGACATAACACTTCGGCTTGTTGTGGCTCTCAACATTCAGGCTTCTACAAAAATATAAGACTAAGGTCATGACTACAGATTTCACACTTGTATAGACTGGTTCACTCTACTAAATTCAGAAATGGCTAAGTTCTTTGAGAATGATGCGTTATTGAGAGAGTTCTCAGGACCTTATACTTCGCTTAAAGGGAAAGTTTTATCAATAACTATTGTTCATTATGATCGAATGGATGCAACTAGATCTGAGTTGTCCAATGGGACAATTTAACTGGGTAAATACTATTGGGAGATTTTGGCATTTCCTTACTTGTGTGAGTGGAATAGGGACATGGCCAATTTCATACCTTTCCATTTGAAGGGTGGGTATCCTGACCCGAACTCTGATGGAATCTTAACATATCACAAATTTATGGCTTAATTGACTTCAAGCAGGGTACCATAATGGTCATAAAGGTTATGAATAGACTAGGTTCGTGTGGCACATGGGATCAGATCATATTTAGATTCATTCTCCCTTCGACCAGAAAGGAGGTCCCCGTCATATTAATGATTGTCATTAATATTTTCTCTTATGATTCAAATCCTACAGTACTAAGTTATTAGTTCTATATCAAACAATTTTTAAACATAAAATGAACTAGGCTCCATGGCGCAACACTGCGCACATCAACTTTATTAACTGAATTTACAAAAATTTCATTAAACTCAAATCTAATTATTATACAAGATCCTTCAGGCTAGAGCGACCGTTTTTCTTTCTTAGTTTTGAGACAAGTAGGGCTTCAGGCGAGCGTCATTCATCCATCCTAGCCACAACACACCATCTAGTTCCACGAGTCTGACTGATCCTGAGGGTTGTATCTCTGCAATTATGGATGGTCCCAACCAGTGCATGCACAACTTTCCAGGGTGCTTCATGTACCGACTATCGTAGAGTAGAACCTTGTCTCCTTGTGTAAATGCCTTGGTATTAATGTGCCTGTCGTGCCAAGATTTTTGTCTTGCTTTCTTAACTTACTGATGGTAGTCTGATAGAAACCTAGTCTCCTCAAGTTCATTAACTCTATAAGTCTCTACACAATGGATTCATCTCCTGACATATGTCTGATTTGTGCAATACACAAACTTGGAGTGATAAATTATGTAGGCGCCACTGCCTCTTTCCCATAAACTAAGTGAAATGGTGTGTACCTGTGGAGTTTCTTTGTGTTTTTCCTGTACGCCCATAGCACTGTTGGGACTCTGTCATCCAAATCTTCTCAATTTGTGCAATAGACCTTTGTCAACCCTCTTTCTAGAATCTTTTTGAAAGCTTCAACAGTTCCATTGGCATGTAGGTGGTAGGGACTCATTTTGTGGTGATGGATCAAGAACTCTATTGTAAGCATTGCTATAGTGCTGCTAATGAAATGAGCTCCCTAATCATTGGTTAGGATCTTGGGACATCCGAACTGAGTGATGATATTCTCGAAAATGAACATGGTAGCAGTATCGGTCGAAAAATCCTTAACAAATGTTGCTTCTGCCCAATGGGTAAGGTAGTCAGTTGCGGTGAGACTTTGAATGCTTGGTTGTAGGGTTGATTGGTCCAATAAATCCGACTACCCATTTCTTGAATGCTTGTAGAGATCTAACTTGTTGTAATATTAATTTGTCTCGGTGTGATGACTTACCCACTCATTGACAAACATCACACGATCTAGCATATACTTTTGCATCCTTGAAGAGTGTTTCCCACCAAATTCCATCTTGTATAACTTTCAGTGCAGTGGCCTTTCCTCCTACATGACCTCCTGCAACTCCACTATGACATTCCCAGAGTATATAATCTATTTCATGATCTAGGACACATCTTCTAAGGATATAGTCTAGTCCTAGTTTATACAACTGTCTGATGATCAGCTGGTAATCTACTTCTCTAAATACAATGTGGCATTTCTGGGTTGTGGAATATGTTTCTAGGCAGGCCCCTATATGTAAGAAGATTGTTATGTCCTCCAAGTATTTTTCTATGGCCTCAATCCGGAACAATTCTGCATCTAGGAGTTGATCATCTATTGCTGCACCACTTTCCCCTGACTCTAATATGGATAGGTGATTAGGTCCTATGTTTCATCTTCCTGGCTTAATGATAAATTCAAAGGAAAATTCTTGAAATAAAATCTAGTCCTAGTTTATACAACTATCTCGATGATCAGCCGGGTAATCTCGGGCTTCTCTAAATAATACAATGTGGCATTTCTCTGCTGTGGAATATGCTTTGTATGTGCCCCTATATGTAAGTAAGATTGTTGTCCTCCTGGGCATTTTTCTATACCTCAATCCTAAATACCCCGCATCTAGAGTTGATCATCTATTGGCCGCACTAATTTTCCCCTTAATCTAATATGGATAGGTGATTAGGTCCTATGTTTCATCTTCCTGGATTAATGATAAATTCAAAGGAAATTCTTGAAAAAAAAAAAAAAAAAAAACCATCTACAAATTATTCCTTATAAGGCATGTTTTTTAACAAGATATTTTAAAGAAGAATGATCAATGAAAAGAATTTGAAATGAGAACCTAACAAATGATGACTACATTTATGCAAATCATAGATCATGGCTAAGCCCTCCCTTTGTGTCGTTGTTTATTTATGTTCTTCTTTCAAGAAATTTTGACTCACACAATATATAGGATGATCCATAGCCCCATCTCCTGCTTCATTAAGATAGCTCCCAAGTAAATTCATGAAGTGTCTACATGGACGTGAAATTAATTTTCCCATTTTGGGAATATCAAAATTGGTGTTGTAATGATTTTCTCTTTGAGTGTCTCAAATGATTTATAACATTCTGGGGTCCATTGGAAAGTTTCATCCTTTTTCAATAGGTTTTCCAGAGGTGCATCGTTGGCATATTCTTCGTGATGAACTCCTGCTGATAGTAACCTCAGGTTCCTGTGGAGCTAACTATTTAGCACTCATATAGGTGGTGGCATGTTTGTTTGACCCAAGAATTTGGTTGGGTCTACTAATAATCCTTCTCGACATACTATGTCTAACAACAAATTCCCATGAGGTACACAAAAGATTCACTTTCTGATATTCAATGAGATCTGCAACTTTCTGCATCTGTCAAAAATTAGCCGCGAATAAGGCGTTCATTGAGAAGGCTATATATTGTCCAATAATACATGTAGAATTCTATAAATTTGTGAATGAACTCTCTGAAAGTTTCTATTACGATCCTAGAGAAAACTACATGGGCGTTCTTTAAGCCAAATGGAATCACATTGTATGCGAAAGATCGACATTCAGTTATGAAAGTGGTCTTCTTTTTTTCCTCTTCAGCGATCCTGACTTGGTGGTACCCTAAAAATCCGTCTGTGAATGAGTATGCTTCCTTCCCCGCAACCTTTTCTAGCACCTCGTCTGTAAAGGGTGGTGGGAAAGAGTCATGCACATAGGCTAAGTTGAGGCTTTTGTAGTCTACATAGACTCTAATATCCTCTGTTCCTTTCTTTCTTTGAATAACTATCAGGCTAACCCACTCTTCTTCTTCTACTGCAAAAATGAGTCATGCTTCCATCATCTTATCTATCTCTTTCTTAACCTTCTCTTTTACTATAGGGTTAAGATGGTATGGTCTATGTCTGACAGGTTTGGATCTTGGTTTCAATTCAATCTTCATTTCGCCCATAACTCCTTTGATTCCCTTTAACTATGAAAACGTCTTTGGGAAAAAATCCTCATATTCTCGCAACAAACTTTGTATTTCTTGACTGGTTTTCTCATCCCATTAGTCTCCCACCGTAGCTATCTTGGGTTGCTCTGCGGTCCCTATGTTAATTTTGCACAATTTTAATGGGTGATTGTAGGAAATATCAGTCTGGCTGGGTATGGTGTTTTGAATTTCTCTGCTCCCCTCTCTCTTTGATGGACATGTTTCTCAATTCTTCTAAGTCATCTAGGCTTTCTGCATTTCTGCTAATTTGATCAAATTCTATAGTTTTCTTGGTTGAGGCCAGATTAAGGTTATTATGAAATTATTGGCTATGTTTGGCACATACCACTAAGTTTGATTTCTGATTACCATTATCTGTAAAAATAAATCCTTTAATATTTTGCAGGACTACTTCAAGATCAGAGTACTTACTTGTAAATGAGAAGTCCTTGCAAAGATGAGCTACCAGTGTTTTCCAGTCATTGGTTTTCCTTATGGTTTCTTCGTGTATGAACCAAGATTTTGGTATTTGACCTAGAGAGTGGGGAAATACCTGGACCCAGAAATGAGAGGGTATCCCCGTGTATTTCCATTTTGTCACACACTGTTCAATATTCATTCTAGGATCTGATTCTCCATTGAACAGTTGTGGAACTTGGAGATCTGTCTGCATCTCTAATTCCAGCTGCTCCTTATTCTAGAACCTATACTGGATATCTTGCTTCACCTCGTCCCAAGTTCTCATTAAGGATTTATGATTAGCCCACCATCTTGCAGGAGTGTTATGAAAAGTTACATCTAGTACCAAGATTCTTTGATCTTCTATTACATTTTCTTCCATGTTGAGCAGAAAATTGTCTAGTTTTGAGGTTCCATCGTATACTGGGTGTTTTCTAACTTTAGTCCCAACCCATCTGGTCACTCTGAAAATTGCGCATATTCTTGAGAATATTTCATACGAACTTTGTTGCCAACTATCGAAAGCCAATTCTGAATCTTCATCTATTGATTGTATGCTTCTCCAACTTACTGATCCATCAGTAGTGGGATTTATATAATCGTCTCTTGTTCATGTTGTTAAGGTGTACAACTGATCCAAGTATTCTCCCTACATATTATTGTTTGTTGGATCTGTATACTGGGGTCCTACATATGGATCCAAAGGTTCAAATACCTTGATTCCCTTAGCCTCAAAGGTCATGGTGTCTTTCTTTAAGTTGATTACTGCATAATTTTCAAATGCCCAATCAATGGCAAGTAGTGCAAGGTAAGGGTCCTTATCTCCCATGATCTCAATGACCTCAAATTCATCCACTGTCTTTACTCCCGCAACATCTATTTACACATTCTTTAGTCTTCCTATGGGGAAGATACAATATTGGTTTTCCATTCTTAAATGAATTGGCGAATATCTCAGCCTTGGTTTTTCTAAGGCTTCCCAGGTCGTTTTAGGCAGAATGTTCACATCAGATCCTAGATCCAACATGACGTCCTTAATCTCAAATCCATCTAACTAGGATACTATTATGAATTATTTTCTAGTTCATACTTTTCTTCATTTCACTCTCTGAGTACTCTTCTTGGGAAGCTTAGCCCTTATTCTTTCTTCTAGTCGTTCTTCGTTCCCTAAAACTAGTTATAGCGCATTGCGCAACTTTTATGTTAGTTGATCATTCCCCAGAATGTCAGAGAATAATTAAAACCAAAGGTCAACTACATTTTAAGGTTTCTCAAGTTGCCTCGACATGACTACAAGGTTTCTAGGTGCAAGGGGTGAAGCAAGGACTTGCGCCATCTTAGGATAAGCCATAGGTTGTGGGGGTTTCTCTTGCATCTCAGGGCTAGGAATATTCTGAAATACTTCTATGGCATCTTTAAAGAACAACTTATGTTTCATAGGGTCGTACCTGTCTTCTTTAGGTGTCTCTTTCTGGATTTGAGGTAGAGTATTAAAATCATCTCCTGTCTTTGCTCCTCCTCGAGTAACGATATTAATTTTGCGAAATTGTCCCTTAATAACCCTCTTTATTTATGAATTGATGAGGTTAGTTCCTCTTTGTCGTACTCTATATTCCCATTTTGTAATTAACTCTGGTCAGTCTTCATTTGCATGCCCATTGGTTCTGCAATGAGAGCACCATGGCCTGCTTGGATGAGGACAGTCTCTAGCCATGTGACCTTTCTCATCAGAGTTATAACATATGATTTTCCCTCTTCCCCCAGTCCTTCCTCCTCTGAAGTCTCCTCCGGCTCCACCTCCTTGACCTCTTCCTGGTCCCTGAGGGTTTTCATTCACCCTGAATGATGTTCGATCTTACCTGTCTGCAAGTTCATCCAATGCTCTACATTGATTCGTAGTATGTGTGGTAGTTGCGTACAAATCACAGTGTATTGTATTTGGTACTATCCATGGATTCAGTAGATTTCACAATACTCAGTTGTTGGTGTTGCTTGGCCTCCTAGAAAATCATCATACGGGGTGGGGTTATGGAATGACAAGTTCGTAGATACCTGCACAACTCCTCCTGTGGGTCTTGGTGGGGTTACCATCAGATTCTGAGGATGTCCCATTCCCCTTATTCGAGGACATGCGTTCACCAGATGATCTTTTGTATAGCATCTGATGCACCAAAACTGTGGTCATCCTGGTCTGGGTATCGTCAGCTCTTGAATATTTTATGTAATCATCAATATTTTCCCTTGTAGTTGCACCAAATTCACATCTGTTGGGGGTCTGGTCACTCTCAGGCTCCCAGGGTATCCTGCCATGGATTCAATCTTCATCGATTGTTCCAAGGCGTCTATTAAAGTGGCTATCCATTGTTGTGTTAGCGAAACCTGAGTCAGAGGAAGAAATCCCTGAATGTACCACTCCCTTTGATGTTCTTCGTGGATTGGATGTGCTAACCTCCCTATAGCATCTTTAAAATTCTGGTTGTATTCCCAAGCTGATTCACCTTCCTTCTATTGGATCTAACGCAACTCATAAAGAGCTTGTTGTTCTAACTAAGGTAGTTTGAACTCAGCTATGAACCTTGTTTATACCTGGCCAAGTTTCAACGCTTGACCTTACATTCCTGGCACTCCTAGCTCGATGATATCCATGTACCACTTGAGAGCGTGACCTCTCAAGGTAGCCTGGAACTCGACCAACTTATTCACATCTGGAGTCCCTCTGGATCTCCATATTTCTTCACACAAGAACCAGTTCTTCTCAATGTCTTCATCGCCCTTGCCCCAAAATTCTAGGTATTGTGTAATTGAACCTCCCGCGTGGCCATCCATTGTTGATCCTAGTGTTCTTATCAACATGAATCCTAATGGTCCTTCTTGCAATCTACTAGGGGATCCCAATATCCTCCCTGTATTCGCACTTCATGGTTGTGATTGGCTAACTAATTGTACTGGAACATAACTAACATGAGAAGGTCGCATTGAACTTACTGCTTGTATAGAAGACACTTGAGATATGGGTGATTCAGGGCTGGAGCCACTGGCTTCGGGGTGGTTTTCTTTGACCTGGGGGGTCTCATTTTCTTCCACTAGGATGATCTATTCGTTTGGATTCCCGATCTCTCATGTTATCGGGGATGAATATTCTATTTCTTCTTCAAGATTCATGATGGCTTCTTCCTCTCTTACATCTTCACCTTCTCCTTCTTATCCAACCTCTTGGGGACTTCATTCTCTCTGTGATTCTCTCTCATTTAATCTTTGACTGGCTAGTCGTTCATGTCTTCTCATCTTCTCCAACTCTTCTATCTGTCTTTCCTCTACTTATTCTTATCTGCCTTCTTTCCTCAACTTCTCAGACTGTTTCGCTTCTTTCTTGATCTTTTTATGCCACCACTTCTCAACTATGGTGGCTCTCTTCAAGGCTCGGTCATCTCTTGAGTTCTTTTATTGATGTTTTCTTCCCATTTTTCAAAGGATCCTTCCCCTCTCTCATGCCATGACTCTCACCCCACCTCACCCTACCCCAAGTGAGGGTGTTTACGCTACCATCTCAGTTGGGGACATAGTCAACATCCCCTCCTCCATCAAGAAAAACTTAATCCACAGGGGGATTTCTCTGAACAATCTTCCCCTTGCATATTTCTTGAAAATCGCCTCTACTCGCGAAAACAATTGGTGGTTCTCAGTTGCAAATTTGATGATATATCCTTCTAATGTGGTGTTGACCCAGAAATCAATCACCCATGTGACTGGACAATCCATCCTCTGAAGTGTTGCTATATTTTCGGTGTCCCAAGCATAGATCCTCTTGACTCGTCCTTGGAACTCTGGAGCTTCTTGGAGCTTATTTATCCAATGGAAAATTTCTTCTGGGAATTTAACCCATAAAATCTCATACTGGTTGCTCGATATTTATGAGTAAAAGATTCAAGGCTCAATCATCTCTTGAGTTCTTTTATCGATACTTTCTCCCATTTTCAAAGGATCCTTTCCTCTCACATGACTCCACCCCACCCTCACCCTACCCCAAGTGAGGGTGTTTACGCTACTACATCTCTGCCTAGACATAGTCAACATCCCTCCTCCATCAAGAAAACTTAATCCACAGGGGGATTCTCTCAACAAACTTCCCCTTGCATATTTCTTGAAAATTGTCTCTGCTTGCGAGAAATATTGGTGGTTCTTGACTGCGAATTTGATGATATATCCTTCTAATGTGGTGTTGGCCCATAAATCAACTGCTCGCGTATCTGGACAATCCAACCTCTGAAGTGTCAAGTATATTTTCTGGGTGGTCCCAAGCATAGATCCCTCGACTCGCCCCGGAACCGAGCTTTGGAGCTTATTTATCCAATGGAAAATTTCTTCTGAATTTAAACCTATAAATCCTTACACTGGTTGCTCGAGTATTTATGAGTAAAGATTACTTTTAATGAAGGTTTTTCCACCCCATTTTTCCCTCAGCTATGATTCTTTTCCATATAAGGTGTCGAAGTTTCTTCCTACCCAATTAATATCAATACTGTATATGTGGGATCCGCAAAATCATTCTCCTATAGTTTCTATCGGATGTGTCCCAAATAATGTAAACCATTTTATTGGCGAAGTTTGATCATACTGTGGTCCTAGGTAACCAACAAAAGGTACTAAGTAGTCTAGAGCGTTGGCATTTTCATCTCCTCTGAAGAGAATAAGTCTCACTCGAAGTGTTGTTGAGATAAAAAGATAAGGAAGGGTAGGGAAAATACTTAGGAGTATCCACAGAACCTTCGAGATTCATTCTAATCTTGTGCAAGAGACATAAACAATGCTAAATCTTATGTATGAAAGAATCAGACCTACTTATCTTGATAACCAACATTTAAACATAGAACCATTCAAGAATAAATTATAGACCATAAATAAGTATTGCAATGCATAAGTAAACGCATAGAGACACATCATATTTTGAAATTTCAGATCCGTCTTCATATTATCTTTAGAACCTTTCCATAATTACAAGCTCCCGAATACCCAGTAATGCTCTATACAGACTCTTGACTTTGGACTCATGTTAAAGAGCCCTGGCTCTTAGACAAATAGATCAGTTACATTACAGACTCAAGAATTTACTTGAATCGACTTACAATAATCAACAACTAAGAGCTCAACTGACTAACAACAACAAAACCAACCCTTTTACAATTATGTTCAGTCCTATATATAGCTAGGTTGTGTCTTCCATCTCGGCTTCCATGATTCCTTGTTCGGTTGCAACCGTTTGTTTCTTATCTAGCGTTGCACTGACTTTCACAATTGCTTTATTTTTCTCTTTCTTGCTCTGTTGTCTAGCTTCTAGTGAATCTTGTGCAACTCATGCTTAGTCAAAACTTGCATGAGTCCTTATCCCAAAACTGAAGGGCCCAACAAGTTCTATAGATTAAAGAAGAATTGCTAGTTTTTCAATTGACTACCCCTCTAAACTTGTCATGCAAGTCATAAAATTTCTCTAATATCACAAGAGATTTTGGGATAGAGTTTACTAGCTCAGATGTTGATTCAGGAGATCAGAGATCAGATATTATCATGAAGTCTCGGAGATTCTCTTCATGAGTGCCTTCATCAATAACTACATCTTGGAAGGTGTCCTCCATATGTATAAAGTTAATGATCTGTTGATCTTCATCGAATACTCTCCAATTCATGATGTTATCTGGAATCGACGGCCTGAATAACAATTCGATCAAAAAAGCATTAGGACAAAGACCTTCAATGAGAAACAATTTAGAAGCAACATGCGCTAGTAGATCAGAGCTTCTGAATTACTCATCCTAGGAATAGAATTTGTATTAAATGCTAAAAATTTATGCATTAAACTCCATACCTCAGTTTGATAACTCTTTAGATGCAGAGACAAACAATGTATTGCATTTCTTAACTGTTTGAACACGATTTTTGAATCACCGAATACTATCAAATTTTGCACATACATGTCCAGTGTTTTCCTATGTCCCTGTAGAAGTGCTTCGTACTCGACTATGTTGTTAGTGAATCCAAACTCTAATCAACAAGAAATAAATGATTTATTACCTATAGGATTGATGAGCACACAACCAACACTTGCTCCTTCTTGGGATTTGGCTCCATCAAAATATATGAACCAGATCTATGTGTCATTAGTATTACTTGGTGTATTTGGCAAAGCTGGTACCTGAGTATAGGTTGTAACTTTAGATTGTTGTCCTGGATCAGTAACAGAGCAAATTTCGGTCATGAAATTACCGAAAAAGGTATCCATTCCCTGCATTTCAATCAAATTCACGGAGGTAATGAAAGGCTCATTTGGATCGTTCAGATCTGTCACAGTATGATTAAGATAACATTCTTTGTTTATTATGATTTTGTTGGGCTATCCATTTTCTAGCAGCCACAAGTGAGACTAGTCTGTAGCAAAATAACCATACAGTTGTTCTGACCAATCTCTGCTTAAAAACATACCATAAAATTCAGGAATATCAAAAACGATAATATCAATTATCTGATGAACTTTAGTATTGGATGATAATTTGATCAACACATTCTTAAGCTCACTGATCACCTTAACATTCGTTCGATCTAGCTGAATGATTTTAAGATCAGAAGGTTTTACTTCTTCATTAATTTTATGGCATACAGATAGAGGCATCACATTTGATGATTCACCGGAGTCAACCATACAATTATGTATATTCTTATTAAAATTTCAGAAGTTAATTAAAAAAGGGGGACATTTTTCCATGTGGAAACAACAAAATTTTGCTGATTTTTTATTGTTGTCCCTGAAACAGTTTTATCTAGGTTTTCTACAGTTTTTTTTGCTAAGTCACTTTTGTCTTAATGTTCAGATGTCTTTTTAGTTGGGAATTTTTTAGCTGCGTTCAAGTCAATTTCTTCTAATTTTTTGCTGCTAACATCATTCTTTTTGTTGTTCTCAGCGATGCTTTGAAGCATTTCCTGCAAACTAAGAGGAAATTTCAGCAATTCAAAAACATAAATATTTTCCCTTAATTTTTTTAGATCTTCAATTAAATCATACTCTAAAATTGGGGCAACTAAATTTTTTCTGGTTTCAGTTTTCTTTGTTCGTTTTGGAAATACATTTTTACTTGCTTCTGGTGGAGGCGTGTTTTGTGTTTTACTCCTAGTGTTGTAGGGGTGGACAGTTTCAAAATTTGCTTGGAAAATATTGTCTGACAATTGCTCGAAAACAGAAGGAGATGAGTTTTCCTCTTCTGGTACTTCTTCCTCAACTGTATCATCGGAATTTTCAGGAGGAACATAGACAGAATTGTCATGCGCTTCTAATATCATTTGCAAATCATACTGTAAACTTTCAAAATTTAAACCTTCAGTGGTCAGGTTTGGCTGTTTTGGAGGGAAAGGCTTTCTAGAAGGAGGTTTGAAACTTCCTTTTCTTGTAGAAACCTCCTTGACTGATTTTTCCAAGTCAACGAATCGATTGGACAATTTATGGAAGTCTTTCTACAATCTCTCCAAGTCTAAAGTTTCTTGTTGATTTTTTTTTTGAGGAGGCCTAGTGAGAATTTCTATGTTCTTCTTGGAGGATGAAGTTGTTTCAGCTTCGCTACCAAGATTATATTTTAAGCTCAGTATATATTTCTCAATTTGAATTGCCTCCTCAAATCCTTCTAACAATGAGTTCTTTTTGGACCTTTTAACTCATATGGCTATGTTATTATGCAGGGCCTTAGTATAATATGCAACAATTAAGCTTTTTGTAGGCATTGAGTCTACAAGGATTTTATTCGTTAACATCAGAAATCTTTGGTTAAAATCCATCACTTTTTCTTTAGGGTTCATTTTTAAGCTAGAGAGTTCCATAACCAAGAATGTTGGAGATTTATCATCCCCAATTTTTTCTAGAAAACAAGTTTCTAACTTGTCCCAAGAGACGATGGTCTGGGGTTGTTGAGCGAAATACCAGGTGGAAGCATTTCCCTCAAAAGTATAAGGAAATAATATGAACACTACATCTTCGTGTTCCACATTCCAGAGTCTAATGGCCAACATAAATTTCTTGATGTGATCCTCAGTGGATTTCTTCGAATCTGGATCAAATTTGGGTAGCCATTTCTCCATATGTTTAGGTAGTGGGTGTTGGGGTCTATGTATGGCCACATCATCTTGATCGAGCCAAGGTATGGCAGGATTATTTTTGTTTTCCATGGGATTTGGTAGTTTTGAAGGCTGAGATGGTTTAGATGAAGAAATTCCTTCATCTGAAGACTCTCCTCCTAAAGAACATGGAGAAGAACTAGGTGGATACGGTGGAATACTGAATCCTCTGACACCAAGGATAGGTGCTTCGGTAGGATTGGTAGTATTACCATCTAAAGGGTTTTCAGGAAGAACAGTGCTTTCAATTTGTTCTTGAAGGTTTGTAAATTCAAGGGGTTTATTGAATTGTCTACCAGGTTGTCTTATACGAGATAAGGCACTATGGGTTCTTATTACTGACTGGCGAACAATTTCTTGGACGGCAATACCTTGAGGGAGTGGGGTCACTGGTTCAACAAGAATATCAGGGGTATCATTTGAGTTAGTTGTTGTTTCAAGTGTAACATTTGTGTCGGAGAGACTACACGTTACGACAGGAGTGCAGGTGTGCGAGGGAGTCTTACAACTTCCATGTGCCATCAATTAATTTTAGGCCCTCCTTCTAGATATATTTGTTGACGGGTGTAAGTGACACACCGTCAACTGGAAGGTTAAATCCAGACCAGGGTTGTCTAAATAACCCAAGCCGTTTGGAATGAAATGACCCGACGGGTTTAACAGCTCCATTGGTAAACTAAAGTCCTAAAAACAATAAAATGAACAGAACTAATCTAAAAGCTATGATACTAAGAGTATAAATTTACTAATTACAAGTGTTCAAATAAAAACATGAATATGTGCATATGATATATACAGTCTATATACAGCTTGAAAGATTTACTTGTCATCATGCAAAATGGATGTTCTTAAAAGTGCTTATAAAGAGATAAATAAAGCTCATACATTTTATGTTTTCTTTTTGAATATTTAAAGATCTAAAACTAATGAATACTAAGCAAATATGAATGAAATAAGAACACATAAAAAATCAAAGCTAATTCATGCTATCTTATTCCATTAATAAATAATTTAACTAAATAACAAACTAACTAACCTGTAACTAATCAATCAACTGAGTTTGTATTCCTATGTAATTCGATCTCCTAACTATCCTGCATGTGAGGGAAACCTGTGACAGAAAAGTGCTAATACTCCGAGAATAAATTCAAATGTGTGTTGATGTTAGAAAAAAGGATTGTGGAGAAATAAAACAAAACACAGAAGATAAAAAATACAATAGAGGCACAGATATATGTGGTTCACCCAATCTGGGTGTTACACCTCAAAAATACTCACTTCGATAGTGTTGCAAGTGTCGTCATTACCAGTGTTCTAAGTGTTGTATCTTTTCTGCAAATGTCGCATCTTGAATACAAGTATTACAAGTGTCACAAACATCATACTACCATATTTCCCATGTTGTGCCTCTAACGACATCACAAATACACTTAAGACACCTCAAAGGCTAGTTTGGAAGAGGAGAAATTAGTTGACAGGATGTACAAACCTTTTGCCATTGGAAAAACCACAAAAAAATGGATTTTGGAGAGGATAGCTCCCCTAACCACTATCAGGGATTGTTGGTGCTCCCTAAGCCTCTTTGGGGGAATGTTTGAGCACCCTGTGCACCCTTTTGGGGGAGCGCTACCCTTTTTTTAGCCAATTTTGGCTTTGTTGAGGCAAATCAAGGAAGAATCCCTCAACTCTTGAAGGTAGTTGGATTTGAATAGATGGTCAAGGCATGATATTAGGGAATATCCTCAACTGAAGGAGATGAATCCTCAACTTATCCCAAATATCTCTCAAGTGGTTGAGCCTCCCCAAGGTTATATAAGGAGGCCTTCTCATGGTGAAAGGTACATGGAAAAGATTGGATATGTGAAACTTATGATCTCACGAGTGAGATGTCATCAAAGCAATCAATGTAGATTACTTGAGCAAAGGAGCTGGACAAGGAGAACTGGAAGAAGTCGCTGCACCTTCATTCAAAGGATTGTAAGTTCTTTTACTTTTTCTTATTAATAATCAATGCTTGGCCTATTTATTTCAAACTTGTGCTTGTTACATATGATTTTTTCTACAATAGATGGATCTATGATTGAGCTAATCTGAGTAGAGTAGGAATTCCATTGTATCTTTGTTTGTCCTACAGGACCTATAAGGGAGCTTAGGATCAAAGCTCAGCCAGGACTTTGCAAGGACAAACATCACTAATAAGGTACATATCTTTCTCCTTCTCTTTCATTTATTAGCTTGATTAGATATAAAAGGAAGTCAGTGTCCATGTTAAGAAATTTTCTGTCTTGGCCTTAGGAGTCTAGAGACCAAGAGGGAATCCACTTGTCCGTAGGGGGATTCACCTACAACAAACATTGGCGACTCCACTGGGGAGGAGCTCTGATTTTTGTTTCCATTAAAWGATCTTGTTTTGGCCCTTTTCCCACTGATTTGATATTCTCCACATTGTATTTTTTATTCTTAGATTTGTTTGATTGCCTCATTATTTCATTAGCATCACCCTGATTGACTGAATTTCCTTGATTTTCTGAGTTTCTGGGCATTTTTCTGAGTTTTTGGAGCAGAGCACTCCCCTCCTATTTTTTTCAGAGCGCTATCACTCCCATTTATCCTTACACAGAGTGTTGGAGTGCTTTGGTACCCCTTACACCAGAGCTCTATCCCATTTTCAGTGAAAAACCCACTAGTTTTTCAATTTCTGGGTTCAGTTTTTGCTTTTTGCATTTGCTCAGGGTCTCATACTCTCAGCTCATCTTGGTATTGGCCTTCAACAACCTGTTTGCTAAGGATTCATCCTCTTTTGTTTGTATTTTTTTACATTTGTCCTTACTTTGCAACAACTCTTTGTCCTTGACGATTTGGAGTAAATTTGTCATTTTCTTCTCGTTTATTTGAGTGAGTGAAAGCTTTGTATGGAGTTTCAAAGGTCTTTTGTACTTTTCTTTCTGATCTTTGAGTCATATTTTCCAAGCTATTTATCCTTCCTTTTGAGTTTTGGGTTTTCTATTTCTTGTTTGATCATAACAAGGTTGTCTTTTGGTTCATGTGAAGTTTCCTTCCAAATTGCTTAAATCTCACAACTCTTGAAGTTTGATTATCATAGGAAGCTTGAAATCTACTTGTTATCAGTAACATATAAACATTTTAGCATTGCATTGGATTCCTTATTGAGGATTATTGCATGAGGTAATTGCATCTTAGTGTTTGACAGAGAAAAGAAAATCCTTCTCCTTCCCTTAATTAGACATTCATTGAAACAAAAGACTGCTTATCATTTCTTATGCATGTTTTGGGAACTAAGTCACAATATCATCAATTTTCACTCTCATGCACCTCTGAGTAAACAAAAACCACTAAAATCAATGCTTAACCAAAATTTATCAGACCTTTTACATCTTTGTTAGAAAACCTACATTAGTTTAAGGTGTAGGTCTTTGGAATAGGTTGAAAGGATAACTTTCCAAAACTATCAAACAAACTTAGCATCTGCGATAGGAAGAGCAAATCCAATTGTTGTATAGGCTTTCTGGGATCCCCCTCTCACATAGGGGTTACACACAAGGTCACATTCGGGTGAGTTACGAAGACTATCCCTCCATGGTTCAACTGTTTGTAGAGGTCGGATCATATATTGGGCGTCACTTGAGGGTATACCCATGATTATGTGTGGGAGCCTCTCGAGTTGATTTCAAACTTGTTATCCTGCCCATACGTTCAGATCAAACTGTCGACTGTACCCATCCAGGGGCTGACTGTGAATTGGTGACCTTAGTAACCATAATATTTAGGGTCTTACCCTAGGTGACGCTAAAGAGAAGTCTCACTGTACCTAGAACATACGTTGGTCAAACTCACTCGGGCTCCTTGGAGGGTAAATGCACAATTACTGCATGGAAGTTTGCACCAAGGTGTAAGTCTATTAAAAAGGTCGCCAACGTAACTGATCCACCCACTCTATCCCCGCCCCTTCGTATTTTGATCTCGCGATGTTGGATTTCATCACCAACTAGTGGTTTCATTGTGGGAAGGTTTTGTTTGATATTTTTCTTCTCAGATTCATAACATGTGTTGGTTTTGTTACTTATTGGACCTTAGGTCGAGTCAGTGTTAATGGCATCAAATCTCGAGAGTACCAATGGAGGAACCCCTTCTCCTAGGGAACCTTATACATTTACTTCTTTTGGAAACTATGGTCCTCTTTACATTGCCACACTGAGTCTTCCAGGACTCACCATCACATTACTAGCTTGGTTGTTTCCCACTCCGGCGATCTCGAATCCTCCGATTGATTCAACTACACACCTAATACCTTAGATGTATCCGGTACTACCCACACATAAACCTCATTTTAGGATTTTCACCTTCTTCACCCATTAGTCTCCTTCCTTTCTCCTTCTCTCCCCACCCCACACCCCCACAACAAAAAAAAAAAAAAAAAAAAAAAGAAGAAGAAAATGAAAGAGAAGAAGAAGAAGAACCGAAAAGAACCAAGGCTCCAACAATATCAAATGTTGAATCCCAACAACCCGGCTCTGATGTATTATTGGGAGTGTTGATGAGGTCCATAAGATTAAAATGAAGAATCGAAACCCAAATTCCCTTGTAGTATTTGTAAGGGGTGACCACTTTATGAGGGATTGTCTGGTATTCCCAAGGTCTTAGAAATGTGGTCCTCCATGTCATGAGCCTCTGTCGGTCATGTCGATGATACCCCATTAACTAGTGATGGTAAGGTTGGTAATAAGAAGACAGCTCTCAAATTCCCTTGCATGTTATGCAAAGGTGATCATTATTCTCACCTTTGTCCCTGCATTGTGGATATTGGGCTTCTTCTCTTTTGGAAAAATTCAACTTCCAAGGTTATGCATTAGATTTATCCAAACCCATTGTTAGTTGATGGGTACGATCAATGCAGTTTCATCCACGATTTCAATCCGATTGATTGATTGGTCAATCTAGTTTCATCCTTGGTTGACCCACTCACCAAAGTAGTTGATGCAGTTACGTCGATCAGCCCTACTCTTCATCAAAAGAGTGCAACCCAATTAGTCGATCTGTTTTCATCCTTAGTATACCCCACTCTCTTGTTAGAGAGTGACACCAAATCAGTCGATCTGTTTCCACCCATTGATCCCATTCTCTCCTTGGAGATGAAACTCAAGTGATCGATCGGTTACTGTCGTCGTTCAAGTCCCTCCTCCCCAAGCCCGAGTGCCAAAGTGGCCGATCCAATCCCTTCCTTAGTTAGTCCCCACCCTTCCTCTGAAGAGTGTTTGCGTGGTTGATCCTATCCCACCATCGGTGAATCCCACTCTTCCATTGAGGTGCCTCGTGAGTCAATCTGATTCCCATCATTGGTGGGTCCTCTCCCTATAAGAGAAACCCGATCTGGGCATTCCCTAATTCTCCCTTGAAACCCCCTCTAAGTAATGAGGCCATCCTTTTTTATTGGGGTGTGCTAATAGGACCTCGATCCTCCCTCTCACATTCTTTCCATATTATAGTGTCACAGGGTTTGTGGTGAATCCCTCAAACGTCGATAGATGAAGGTGTGTCCATTAGTATTTTGTCCTCGATGCTTGGGGCGGCTGCAGGTTGTCCTCGGCTAGCGTCGGTTACACATAATTTTTAGATTTTAGCGAAGAACTAATCAACCTTTAGGGACCCTTTCGGTTCTACGGTAATTTTGGGGGAGGGAAAAATGTCTTTATTGATGTCATGAGTAGTCCGAGAGACCTCTTGGATTTCTCTTTGCTCCTTAGGCGGGATTATGTCTATGCATGAAAGCTATTGTATCCACTATTTTCCATGTGTGATATCTTTCCCTCATGATGGAAGAATTATGACTTTTGATCAAATTTCATTCATCGGTCCCGATTGGATTAACTCCCTAAATGGTTCTTATGCATCTGATGTCAGCCCCACCTCATGTTAATTATGTGGCGTTGTCTCCCATGACTTCAACCCATTGATTTGGATCGGTAGTTGACATTGTAATCTCTTTAATTGCAGGGCTATTGGAGCCTAATATCCTTATCCTTGTCATGGCCCTCGACATGTGTTCCTTCAGGAATGATTTTATTCCATCAATTGAATATCTCTTGGAAGCCATGGTGAGAGTTTGTCCCTTGACATGGTGTTCTTCTAAAGATTATTATCTTGGAAGACATGATCAAGAAGAGGTCATGAGAAAAATTCCTTCTCTATGTAAAGCTCATTAAAAAAGCTTGAGGTCATGAGCATAGTTTTTCTTCTTTGTAAACTCAATTCCGTAATGATCAAGAAGATTCCACGAGCATGGTTTCTCTTCTACGTAGCAAGCTAGTTAAAAATGAAACAAAATCTTTGAGAATACTTTTCCTCTCTGTAGCAAGATCATTAAAAAATGAAACAACAATCTGGGGATTGAACCCTAAAGCCAGAGCATAGTTCTTTACACAGTAATCAAGCTTCAGCTAAAAAATGAAAGAGTCACCTCTTGAACCTTCATTTCATCCACCGCATGTTGCACCTCCATCTAGTAAGAAATTGGTGACAACCTCAAAGTGAATGAATTGAAGCTTGGAGGGCATGTCTCCAGTATTTGATGATCATTACGGAGTTAAGACACTGGCTTTCAAAATTTTGAGGGGCATCACCAGAGATTAGTCTTTGTTCTTTGTCATAAATGCAAATACATGAGAATGCATCTAGGTAAAATTTTATCTCTTTTAGGACCTGCATGGATAAATGAAAAAGGAAACCCCAAGGTTTACTTTTAACGACAATCTTTTAGACTCTCTAAACATGAAAATATTGTTAAAGTGATCTTGCTTCCTTTCCCTTTCGGTAAAAGTTTGAAAGGGCATATTTACAGTGATAATTTTTTTTTTGGCTTCGCGAGACTAACATTACAAAAGGACAACATTGGAGTCATCTTTAGAGAGTTGTTTTCATACTCTGCATCTGAAAACCAGAGTTTACCTTCTCGGACTCATTAAACAATCATACATTGAAGGGGCCCATCTGAGGGACCCGAACCTTTCTTTCGGTTCGTTAAATAAAGGAAGATGGAATTATTGAAGGTGAGTTATATTGAGAATATGTTACCCTCCTCAAGCTCGATAAATTAAAAAGTACTCATCTATCTAGATGCGGGAAAAATTGGAGGAAGTAAGACAAGCAGTTTTTTAGAACACTACCGGTGTAGGATCAACTTAATAAATACAATGGAAAGAAATTTACAGTGAATGAGGAAAGCATCACCACCAAAAATGATACATGAATCCTGTAGTTGTTGAGATTTGTATTATTGAAAATGATGAAAATCTGGCTGGTGGTTGATTTACAAAAGCGTCTGGGTTCCTTTTGGTGATCAACCCGCCATAAAAAATCATCTCGACTAATTGGGAGATCTAGCAGTTTCAGTGGGTTTTAACGCCTCGGCCAAAAATAACCACAAATCCCACCAAATCACAGGCGCACGCCTTGAAAGATGGGCTAATTTCTCGCGAAAAGGGGTCGAGAATGAACTTCGCTTTCTCTTCAACAACGACACACAGGTAAAAATGAAGGAGCTTATTGTACATGGACATGTTATGGACAAAAACCTCCTTGGTTTCATAAATTCGCCTCCATCTGGCCCGTGGGGCTCACGGAAGATAAATAGCATGTGAGAAAACCAAAATATGGAAAAAGGGCCTCGAATATGGCTTTGATTCTCCACCTTTCGTCGAACTGTGAAAAAATGAGAAGTTTGTTTTTCTTCATCGCGTTATGGAGAAAAAAACCTCTCTCGGTTATTTAAAATTCAATTATTACGCGAGCTGCTGAGAAGTGGTAGTCAAAATCGCAGCGGTTTTTGGTAAGAGTGGTGATAGGACCCCCACAGTGGTAAAAGCGCTTTTAGGGGTCATTTGGAATAAGCCATTGACACGTGTATGGGGGTGGTATTGGAAAACAACTATTCCGGACCCCTCGTTAAACTCGGGATAGTGAGGGGAATTAGGAATACAATAACCATCGATTTTTATTTGATGTGGGGAATTAATGCATTAGGGTTTGATGCAATGGATCTAAAAGTAGTGGAGCTTAGGATAACATTTTAGTTTTGTTTTTTTCAATTTTGTATGTTTATTTTTTTATTTAGTTTAAATTTCTTGTTTTATTGTTTTATATGTTTTTTAATATATGTTTTATTTTGTTTGTATTTTATTTAATGTTTGTTTTGATTATTAGTTTTTGTTAAAATGTTTTATATTGTTTTAAATGTTTTGTTTTATGTTTTTTTATTATTATTATTATGTTTGAATTGTTTTTATATTATATTTTTATTTGTTTTAAGTTTTATTGGATTTAATAACTTAGTTTTTATATATTATTGTTTGTGTTGATTTTTTATATGTTTTGTTTTATTTAATATTAATTAATAAAATAACCTAGTTACTAAACTAGCAACTAGTGGTGGTTAATTATTAATATGCTAACTTGATTGTTAATTAATTAATAATTAATTTATTATTATTAATAAGTTTATCTGACTATTAACCCTATGTTTTTATCCTAAGTTTGTTTATTTATTCATGGAGGGTTAAGATTGGCGAATGAGTGAATGAATGAAGGGTGAGCCCGGCTGAGTCTGTGAAGGAAGGATGTAGCATGAGCCTGAAGGAGGCTTGGCGCCAATGGATGGAAGACGCGTTGGGATAGGACGCATGGAGCCGCCTCGATTACGGACCCGAGTCGTTAAAGGAAGATGATGTCCGAGTCAGGAATCACATGAGCCATCCTATCGCGTGCCTCCATGACAAGCTGGAAATCACGTGTGCACTTTTAATCATTCAGGCAACCATTAAAAAGCGAAACGTTCGAAGTGCGGAATCAACTGTCAATCGTTGATCTCTGGCGGCTAGATCGACCCGTCGATATAGTGTTCTTTATTCTCACAATTTAAAATGCAACAAAACTTAGGCTTTAGCGATTTTTGTGGGTTTTATTAGCGTTGCTTCCCTTGAAAATGTTTCGGAGATGAAATATTATTTGCAAACCTATACACCAGAGTGAAAAATTTCCAGTCAAAAAATGATCCTATGAATTATAGGGTTATAACATTGGCTCCACCCGGGGATAAGTAGCTCTTTTGGGGGGTGTCGAGAACCACGGACCTATGAACATGAAGACCGGTGATTTATCCATTGGGATGATCCAAAATCTTATTCTGCAACCTGCACCTTTTTTGATCTTGCAACTAAAACGAAATTAAGATAAACACTGCTGAAAAAAAGATGCTAAGAATGTTGAGCTTATTTGGAAAGCTGCTACCTACCTACACTCTTACCCGACAATTTCATGGATTCTAAATGATACAATAATGTCGGTGCAACCCATTCCGATTAATTATGTTGAGACAAGTGGATTGTTTGACTATTTGTTAGCACAGTGAAAAGTGTGGCTTGACCTTTTTCCCATCGACTCAAAGCTGCAAAGTGAAAAGGCCACTCTTGGCAGTGATTGATGTTTACCATAGAGACCTTGACAATCTTGAAAAACAAAAGAAATCTTGCCCGAGAGAAAGATTGGGGCTCTGTAGTGAAAAAAATTCTCCATATAGGTAGCTCTAGGATCAAAGTAGAAATGACATGTTCCTTGATTTTTGGATTCTTCAAAGTAAAGCGACATGCTCGTAGCATGTTTATGTTATTTTCATCCTCATGCATTTCCTGATATGGCTGCAACTGATCTGATGGGCTTTGTAATGTGACTGCTGCTGAATACACCCACATGGTATTTGTCTAATCATATCCCTATCATAACATCGTTTTATCCCATATAGCTGGATGATGGAAAAAAGACTTTGACAACACAGTTCATCCAACACATAAGATATTGGATCTGTAGAAATTGAACCGGTGATGTATTGGTTTCACTACAACTTCTTGATTTCCCATGTATTTATCCTTTAGCATATACTCAAGATTCTTTTTCAAAAACTGAAGTGAATTAAAGCATAATGAGTGCAGAGTTGTTTTGAATTAACTCAAAATTTGTCTTGGGCTTTAAGCTTTCATTTGGAATTTGAAAATCATTGTAGGTAAAGTGTTGCAATTATGGGTTTAGAACAGCCTCCACATCAGCACTAACATCTTCCCCTAGTTTATTAGAACATTCTCCCTCTCTACTATTGACAACTTGCTTACAATTTCCTCTCAAATTGAAAGAAGAGAAACATAAGGGAAAAATCTTTGCCCTTTCTCTGCAAAATTTTTGTCTCTTCCTGTCGTTATCATGGTACATTTATTGCAGGGCTGATTGTCATATCACGAGGCCGTAAATGATCTTCATCCTACTTGATGACATGTTGTTGTTGCTTTGAACAATCAACCTCTATTTCAACCACATAATCATCATCATCTTGAGATGCAGGTGGATAATCCAAATAAGGAGATAATAGATCAAACATGCACATCATATCGGCTAGTTGTTCCTCACGCAAATTTAGATGGAGCTTCATCTTTGACGTATTTGTGAATTGAATATGAAGAAGAATCATTATTCAAACCATGGTATCAAGGATGAACAACAAAATGTTTGGGAGCTGTGACATTTTATTTCTCTGAAATCGATGGACCATGATGTCTTTGGATGACAAGCTCATCTTTCTATTGATCCTATGCATCATCTCTTCCATGGCACTGGACAAAATGTCCATTTTAGCTTCTGATGATTTTAGTTGCTCCCTTTCTTTGTCCTTTAACTTTGACCTTTTTGATCCAACAAGTTGGTCTCCACATCAATGCAATATTACGCATTTCTTTAAGGTTTACAGTGTTCCTTTCTCTTAATTGGAATGCCATCTCATTATCGAAGGCATCTTGGAAATGCAATTTGGCTAAACCGAGGAGGTGGCCTTACATCCACGGTATTGAATGATACACCTCATAGAACCTCGCTGAAAACTGTTATCTTGTTTCTCCTGGTTTTCTTTTCAAGTGGTTGTATTCTTCTAGGATGAGAAAACATTTCCCATGATCACCCACCTATATAAGAACACTTGCATGAATTGATGAAAATTTCCGATACTTGCAGCTGGCAGATTTCTAAAACAATTTTTAACCTTGCCTTGCAAAGAGGCAGGGCAAACGATACGTCACGGACATCATCATCTTCTACCTCAAAGGGTCATGAAAATCCTCAAGACTTTGGATATGCTTTTGTGATAATATTTGGCATTCTCTCCATCAAACTGGGCAAATTATTGATGTAATTGGCAACGAGATCATGGAGAATAGGAGGAAAAATCTAGAAACTTATGCTCGGTTTTAGAATTTTTTCAAGCAGGAGATGAAGGAAGGGGGCTTACAACCATCCAGAGGAGGTTTATCAGTGGGAGGAGAATAAGCCCGGGGAGTCTTATGTCTCACTAGGATTTCTGCATGTGCATCTGGGATGTGCACGGTGTATGAGTATGTACATAATCTACAATTGGGGATATGATCTCTTGAGACTCATAAATTAACAGATGGTCAAAGTAATCTTGATTAATATACTTCTAACTAGGCTTAGAAAAGACAAGACATAATTGCAGAAAAAACCAAAGATGTCTTGAATGAAATATGAGCTTGAGTACCTGGTCTTTCTAGGTTAGCAGTGTGCTAGATTTTTCCTCCAGTGGAGTCTTTGTGTTTGGCACTGTTTGGAGCTGATTTGGAGTTGCCAAGTGAATGATCTCAGCCTTCTTGTGTCACAGTCCTTTGTCCACCATCGATGATCAAAATGGAGCTTTGAAGTGTACCTCTTTTGAGGAAGCCCAGTCCCCGGTGGGTCGCCATTCCTTGTTAAGCGCTTTGTTATTTGTCCAGAAATTTTGAAAGGATATGGAGAACATCAAAACCACTTTGAGTATTGGATCTAGCCCTCAAGAATCAGAAAGGGATCTCTTTTTCTGATATAGCTTTATTTGAAGAGAATATTAGGCTAGTTAATGGGTTGAGAGTTTGGATTTTTTAATTGTGGTAAGAGCCCAGAGAAAAAAGAACCATGGGAAATGGAGTTGCAATCTGAAGCTCAATCAAAACAAGTTCTACAGACAGCATTACAAGGCAAGGTAGGCACTCTTGGTGGATTCTTTAAATTTGATTTTGGATTTAGAGGAGCAAGATGAGAAGAATAGGCAATAACAAGTCAATCAAGAATCTTGAAATTAACCTTTGAGGAGAAAACATCGATAATTATGTCAAAGCTAGAAACAAGGTGTATGTCTCAACAAATTCTATTCTTGAACTTATTTGCATAATTGAGTATGGATAGCAAATACAATGGAAACAAATTTACGGTGAATGAGGAAAACATCACCACCAAAGATGACAAATGAATCCTGTAGCTATTGTGACTATATTATTGAAAATGGTGAAAATACGAGCTTCGGTGGTACTTTAAAAACTTCGATGGTTCACTGGCAGTCGACGCAAACATCATCACGAGATAAATAGAGAGTACAACAGTTTCGAGTCATTTTTAGCCGTCTTTCAGTAAAAATACAAATCCCACCAAATTTGGAGCGCACGCCATGAAAGATGGGCCCTAATTCGCGAAAAGTGTCAGAACGAGACATAGATTTTCTCTTCAATTAGGCACTAGGAAAACAATGAAAGGAGGTTAATCTCGAATATTCTAGACAAAAGCTCCTTCGGTTTAAGCCAAAATTCAACACTCCAATGTCGTAACAACTCTGGTCGGGTATGCTTGGAAAAACCGAAAATCTGAAAAAAGGGCCTCGAAGATGGTTTCTATTCTCCCTTCGTGGCACAATGGCTTCTTGAGAGAAGGTTTTTGTTAGTCATCCGTTATAGAAAAACTCTCGGTTTCAAATTCAAGTGTCTGGCGGAAAATTGCTTTGAAAGTTATTTGGTCAAAATCTTGGCCCGGTTTTTGAGGGGGTAAGAGTGGTAATTAGGACCCTTGGTGGTAAGTGGTTTAGTCGCTGGAATAAGCCATTGACATGCGTGTAGGGGTGTGTTGTAAAACAACTATTCAGGCCCTCTGGATTCAAACTACGGATAGTGAGGGGTTGAATTTTTAATGGCCATCGATTTTTATTTGATGTGAAGTGTACGTGGGGTTTGATGTAATGGGTTTAAAAGTGGGTAGACTTGGGATAACATTTTAGTTTTTTGTTTTGAATTTTTGTATGTTTTATTTTTTATTTAGTTTTACGTTTCTTGTTTTATTGTTTTATATGTTTTTAATATATGTTTTTTTATTTTGTTTGTATTTTATTTAGTATTTGTTTATTATTTTTTGTTAAAATGTTTTATATTGTTTTTATAATGTTTTGTTTGTTATGTTTTGTTTTGTTTTTATTATGTTTAATTGTTTTATATTATATTTTATTTGTTTAAGTTTATTTAGTTTATTAATTTTAGTTTTTATATATTATTGTTTGTGTTTGATTTTTTATATGTTTTGTTTATTTAATATTAATTAATAAAAATAACCTAGTCACTAAATTAACTTAACTAATTAACAATTGGTTAATTACTAACATGCTAACTTGATTTTTAATTAATTAATAATTAATTTATTATTAATGGAGTTTAATCCATGACTATTAACTTAATGTTTTATCGATGTTTATTCATGGAGGGGGTAAGATTGGCGAATGAGTGAATGAATGAAGGGTGAGGAACTGACAGGTGCAGCGTGAAAGAAGGATGTATCATGGAAATGAAGGAGGCTTGGCGCAATGGATGGCTGATACGTTGGGATAGGTGCGTCGAAAAACCAGCCTCATTCGGACCCCCTCTTGTTAAAAGTGAGCGATCCAGTCGAAATCATCTGAGCGATCCATGCGTGCCTCCATGACAGAGTAGATCATGTGCACTTTTAATCACCATTCCGGTTAGTTAAGCGAGCGATTAGAGGGGTCGAATCCCAACTGTCGATTGTTGATCTACGCTTTGCTAGATCGACCATCGATCTAAACGCGTTCTTTATTCTCCAGGCACGAATGCAACAAAAACTTAGGCTTTAGCGATTTTGGTGGGTTTGTGCACTGCTTCCGCACCAATAATTCTTGAGATGAAATAATATCACAAACCTATACACCCAGAGTGAAAAAATTTCGGTCAACAAATGCAAACCTATACACCCAGAGTGAAAAATTTCCAGTCAACAAATGATCCTATGAATTATAGGGTTATAACATGTTCAAGGGAAGTATCTGCCTCGAGAGTCAGCCATCACAAATATCCTGTTTCAATACCCGTGTCATTCCATGTTCATTTGATCTACTAATTACATCTCTGTGATTGTTTTTTGTCGTTTATGGGGGATACATCAAGGCCCTCCTTCGACGAGTCTATTCCCGTCGACTTCAACACATTATCCGAGACTTAGACTTAGAAACCAATTAGTAACTCGGGACCTGCATGCCTCAATGGCAGGCCTTCTCGTCTTTGACAGTGGATTTGCATCATTGACCCCTGATTGGATGATTCCATGGATGTTCAACTTCATCTCATCCATTCACATTCGTTGGAATGTACTAGAGTACCCTGGGAATCATTGACATCAATGGTGATCTCCCTCGCGCTTTTTAACGGTTTACATCATTCACCAGTAATCAAGTGGTTTCTGCCATGTTCGACATCAAGACATCTATTCACATGGTTAGATTCGTACTACATTGGGATCGATAAGAAGACACTGGGTTGAGTTTTCACTCTTATGCATACTTTTCCCAGGTTGCGAAGGATTTCTTTTGAACTATGACACATATACTGTTACATAGATCCACTTTGTATTGGTCGTGGCTATGTCTTGTCATTTCGTAGATCCACTGTGTTTTGTTCATGGCTACAATCAATTCAGGTCATGGGAGTATAGATCCACATTGTATCTTCAGTGGCTATACCTTTTGTCAATATAACTATGGGTTCGCAGTGTATTTTATGGCGGCCATACCTAAAAAGTCTTTATAACTCAAGCATAGGTATGCCTGCCTTGGGTTTGAAACATGTCATAATATTTTTTTGATGGTTGTGTGCATATTTTTCCAGTTTCTCTATTTCCATACCCTTGCTCGAAAAAGTCTACAAAGTACTTCATTCATCATTGTCTTCTAACTTCATACTTTGGGGGGCAATCTGTTACACCTCAAAATTACTCACTTCAATAGTGTCGCAAGTGTCGTCATTACCAGTGTTGTAAGTGTCGCATCCTATCCACAAGTGTCGCATCTTGACTACAAGTGTTGCAAGTTTTAGAAACATCATGCTGCCATATTTCCCATGTCGTGCCTCTAACGACATCACAAATACACTTAAGACACCTCAAAGGCTAGTTTGGAAGAAGAGAAATCAGTTGACAGGAAGTACAAACCTTTTTCCATTGGAAAAACCACAAAAAATTGGATTTTGGAGAGGTGCACTCCCCTACCCACTGTCAGGGAGTGTTGACACTCCCTGAGACTCTTTGGGGGATTGTTTGAGCGCCCTGTGCACCCTTTTTGGGGAGAGATACCCTTTTTTTAGCCAATTTTGGGTTTGTTGAGGCAAATCAGGGAAGAATCCCTCAACTCCTTAAGGTAGTTGGATTCGAATAGATGGTCAAGGCATGATATTAGGGAAGATCCTCAACTAAATCTGAGGAATCCTCAACATATCCATAATATGTCTCAAGTGGTTGAGCCTCTCCAAGGTTATATAAGGAGGCTTTCTCATGGTGAAAGGTACATGGAAAAGATTGGAGATGTGAAACTTATGTTCTCATGAGTGAGATGTCATCAAAGAAATCAATGTAGATTACTTGAGAAAAGGGGTTGGACAAGGAGAACTGGAAGAAGTCGTTGCACCTTCATTCAAAGGATTGTAAGTACTTTTACTTGTTCTAATTAATAATCAATGCTTGGCCTGTTTCTTTCAAACTTATGCTTGTTCCATATGAGTTTGTCTACAGTAGATGGATCTATGATTGAGCTAATCTCAGTAGAGTAGTAAGTCCATTGTATCTTTGTTTGTCCTGCAGGACCAATTAGGGAGCTCGGGATCGAAGCTCAGCCAGGATTTTGCAAGGACAAACATCTCTAATAAGCTACATATCTTTCTCCTTCTCTTTAATTTATTAGCTTGATTAGATCTAAAAGGAAGTCAGTTTCCATGCTAAGCACTTTTATTTCTTGGCCTCAGGATTCTAGAGACCAAGAGGGAATTCACTTGTCCACAGGGGTAATCACCTACAACAATGGGCTACGTCCACCAAAGAAATTGTCAGGTCCTTCCTCTATTATTATCCAACAAATGAAGGGATACAACCTACAACAAACCTACTATAACTTCCTCTTCTTTCTCTCACAGTCTCCTATCTCAGAATACAATATTCTCCATCATCCTTATATGCAATAAAATTCCCTCATAAAAGAGGGTTGCCTTCTAGGGAAAAAAACCCTAACACAATTTCTACCATTAGATCTGCGACCTTATAATGAACGGTCCAGATTTACAATGAAATTACAATATACATTTACAAGGGAATTTTTCCTTCGGGGGCTTCTCCCTCAAACCCCCATTGGGGGACGTTGCCCCTGAACCCCCTCCAGGGGATCACTTTCCCCCAAACCCCCCAGCCAGGGGGATAGCCCCCCTGGACCCCGTAGAGGGGGTAACCCCCCTCTGCACTCCCCTGTATGGAAGAGTGTACATTCTTCTAGGGTGTAAATTTTTCATGGGGTATAAACATGGCTACAAACAAAGACCTCTGAATCAGGAAGATAACCAGGCTCCACAACCAACAATCTCCCACTTGGAGACTGAGCTTAAAAACTCCACCACTGTTGTATCTGTTGGAGTATGAACCTTCTTAGACCTAGAAAATTTCTCATCTTCATCTTCATTCTTGAAGACCAACTGAAATTGAGCAAGAACTCAGTTTCTCCTTGGTTACTCCCTTTTCTTACATGTCTGCAAGATTCTGGCTAGTGTGTATCTTTTCGAACTTCAAATGTCCATCTTCCAAGGAGGATCATATGAAGTGGTACCTCAACTATATATTCTTATTATTCGAATGGAAGTCTAAGTTATTTGCAAGATGAATGGCACTCTCACTGTCACAGTACAACCTGATATTCTCCTGCTTCTTTCCCAATTCCTCCATAAACCTCTGTAACCAAATCATCTCTTTACTAGCCTTTGTAGCAACAACATACTCTGCCTCTATTTTTGAAAGTGCAACAACCTTTTGCAGTTTATAAATTCAACTTACTGTTGTTCCACCTATATTAAAAACATACCCTGTGGTGCTCCTCCTACTGTCTTTATCACCTACCATATCTGAGTCAACANGGCTAGTGTGTATCTTTTCGAACTTCAAATGTCCATCTTCCAAGGAGGATCATATGAAGTGGTACCTCAACTATATATTCTTAGTATTCGAATGGAATTCTAAGTTATTTGCAAGATGAATGGCACTCTCACTATCACAGTACAACCTGCTATTCTCCTGCTTCTTTCCCAATTCCTCCATAAACCTCTGTAACCAAATCATCTCTTTACTAGCCTTTGTAGCAGCAACATACTCTGCCTCTATTTTTGAAAGTGCAACAACCTTTTGCAGTTTATAAATTCAACTTACTGTTGTTCCACCTATATTAAAAACATACCCTGTGGTGCTCCTCCTACTGTCTTTATCACCTACCATATCTGAGTCAACATATCCCTATAGAAAAGTATTTGAACCTATGAAACATAATGAATGAGTAGCAGTACCTCTTAAATACCTGAGAATCCACTTTACTACCTCCCAATGTTCTTTACATAGATTGTTCATATACCTGCTCACAACTCCCACTACCTGTGCAATATCTAGTCTTGTGAAAACCATTGCATACATCAAGATGCCAACTGCTGATGAATAAGGGACCCTGGACATGTATTATATCTCTTCGTGTGTCTTGGGACACATTTCCTTAGTTAATTTTAAATGGATGGCTAAATGTGTACTAACTAGTTTTGCTTTATGCATTTTAAACCTCTCCAACACCTTCTCTATGTACTCACACTGATACAATGTCAATTTGTGATTTTTCATGTCTCTTGTTATTCTCATACCAAGGATTTTATTTGCAACACCCAAATCCTTCATCGCAAATGAATTAGATAATTTCTTCTTGAGCACATTTATATCCTGCATATTAGACCCTGCAACAAGCATGCCATCTACATACAATATCAAGATAATATAGCTTCCATTTTCTAGATTTTTGAAATAAACACAGTGATCAAAATGGCATATACTATAACCATGTTCAATCATAAACCTGTCAAACTTCAAGTACCACTACCTTGGATCTTGATTTAGGCCATACAAGCTCTTCTTCAACCTGCATACCAAATTCTCCTTCCCTTTGACCTCATACCCCTGTGGCTGTTGCATATAAATATCTTCCTCCAAATCCCCATGAAGAAACATTTTTTTAACATATAATTGTTCAAGATGAAAATCTACTGCAACAAGACTTAAAAAAAGGTCCTAATTGAAGTTACTTTAACAACAAGATAAAATATTTCATCAAAACCTATACCTTTCTTTTGTGCAAACCCCTTTACAACAAGTCTAGCATTTCTATCGCTTTATTCCTCCATCTTCTTCCTTCAAATTGTAAACCCATTTATTATGTAATACTCTTTTTCCTGTAGGAAATTGAACCAAGTCCCAAGCATGTTTATTTACCAAGGAATCAATTTCCTCTTTCATGCCTTACTCCCACCTCTTTTTGGTGTCTACCTGCATTTCCTCTTCATAACATTCTAGTTCACCAAAATCAGTCAACAATAAATAATACAATGAAGGAGAGTATTGTTCAGGGGGTATACTTAAATTGGTGGATTTTCTAACAACACTTGCAGGTGTTTGAGGTACCTGCTGCTCCTGTTGTTGTATATTTTGATTTTCTGGATCCTTTGGAATTTCTTTTTCAGTGATCTCATCAAGCACTGTGTATTCTTGTTTTTCTTTTTCCTGTTTCTTTCCTTGCAACTGATCTTTGTACATGACCTTCTAACTGAATATGACATCTCTACTCCTAATGATTTTGTTATTTTCATAATCCCGTAAGCGATAACCAAAATCATTAACATCGTATCCAATAAAGGTACACTTCTTGGATTTTTGCTCAAGCTTTGTTCTATTTTCTTTATCAATATGGACAAATGCTTCACAACCAAAAGTTTTCAAAAAATAATAGTTTACCTTTTTTCTTTTCCATTCCTCCTCTGTAATTATACCATCCAAAGAGATTGAAGGTCCTCGATTTATTAAGTAAACAACAGTGTCTATAGCATCTGCCCAGAACTATAAGGGAAAACCAACATGCAATCTCATACTCCTTGCACGCTCCATGATTGTCATGTTCATCCTTTCTGACACACCATTTTCTTGTGGTGTTCTTGGAACTGTCTTCTCTCTACGAATCCCATGGTATGAACAGTAATCATCAA
>SNQJ01S0080275.1:51897-86201 GCA_010110895.2 Picea sitchensis | reverse complement strand
TGTTTCAAACCCAAGGCAGGCATACCTATGCTTGGGTGATCAAGACTTGCAAGATATGGCCGCCATAAAATACACTGCGGATCCATAATTATATTGATAAAAAGGTATAGCCACTAAAGATACACTATGGATCTATACTTCTATGACTTGAACTGATCGTAGCCACAAAGAATACAAAGTGGATCTATGAGATGACAAGACATAGCCACGACCAATACAAAGTGGATCTATGTGACAGTATATGTGTCACTGTTCAAGGGAAACTCCTTAGCAACCTGGGCAAAGTACATATAAGAGTGATCACTCAACCCAGGGTCTTCTTACCGATCCAGGTGTAGTACGAATCTAACCATGTGAATAGATGTCCTGATGTCGAACATGGTAGAAACCACTTGATTACCGATCAATGATGTAAACCGTTAACAAGCGCGAGGGAAATCACCATTGATGTCAATGATTCCAAAGGTACTCTAGTACATTCCAACGAATGTGAATGGATGAGCTAAAGTCAAACATATGTGGAATTATCCGATCAGAGGTCAATGATGTAAACCCATTTTCGAACGTGAGGAGGCCTGCCATTGAGGCATGCAGGTCCCAAAGTACTAACTAGTTTCTAAGTCTAGTTCCTGGATAATGTGTTGAAGTCAACAAGAATAGACTTATCGAAGGAGGGCCTTGATGTATCCCCCATCAACGACACGAAACGGACACAGAGATGTAATTGGTAGATCGAATGAACATGGACTGACATGAGTATTGAGACAAGATATTTGTGATGGTTGACTCTCGAGGCGGATACTTCCCTTGAACACTGAAGCACAACAGCAGAAACATGACATGGACCAAAACACGATGATGCAATGGATATTGTGACTTTCATCGGGTGACCCAAAGGAGTAAGAAAAACTCAGAGGATTGGTTCAGTGCAGAGGTTCAGTGGATTAAGATGTGCGCAAAGACAAAGTGTCTTGTTCAAGGGCGACTCTAAGAGTTGCTGGTAATGTTCTCAAAAACTGCTTGGCTTGTTTCTTTCAATTTTTCCCCCATCCAGATAGACGAGTACCTCTTTTTAATTTAATGAGCTCGAGGAGGGTAACACATGCTTGATATAACTCACCTTCAGTAAGTCCCTCTTCCTTTGTTTAACGAACTGGAAGAAGTAAGGGTTTGATCCCGTATGGGCCTGTCGATGTTTGTTTAATGAGTCCAAAGATAGAAAACTCGAAGGTTTTTCAGGATTATAGAGTCTGGAAAAAAACTTAAAAGAGAACTCTCTCAATTCCTTTTTCGTAAAGTAGTCAAATGAGACCGAAAAAGAGATAAACTATCGCTCAACAGACGTTTTCTTCAAATGCTTTAACGAGCGTGAAGAGAACAAGGCCGCTCGAAAATCTTTTCATGTTTAGAGAGTCTGAAAAGAACTTAAAGATGACTCCAAGGTTGTCCTTTGTCGTAATGTTAACCTCGCGAGGTGGAAAAAGAGATAAATTATCACTCGAAAGACGCCCTTTCAAACCTTTTAATGAGTGGGAAAGGAAGCAAGATCACTTGGTGATCTTTTCATGTTTACAGATTCTGAAAAGAGCTTAAAGGAGACTCCAGGGGGTTCCTTTTTCGTGTATCCATACAGGTCCAAAAAAGAGATAAAATTTTACCCGGATGCATTCTCATGTATCTATGAGCACAAGAAAGAACAAAGACTAATCTCGGTATGCCCCCAGCTTGAAAATCTAGTGGTTTCACTCCAGAATGATCATCAAAGGCTGGAGACATGCCCTCCAAGCTTCAATTCATTCACCAACTTTGAGGTTGTCACCAATTTCTCTAGTAGATGAGAAAAAAGGAGAAGGGTGGATGAAAAGAAGGTTCAAGAGAGGTGACTGTTTCATTTTTTAACGAGCTTGACACAGTAAAAGAACTATGCTCAGGGCCTTTGTTTCATTTTTTAACGAGCTTGCCATAAAGAAGAGAAATTGTGCTCGTGACCTCTGTTTCATTTTTTAACGAGCTTGCCACAAAGAAGAGAAACTATGCTCGTGGTCTCTGCTTGATCATGGCTTCCAAGAGAATAACACTTTGGAAGGATACCATGTCAAGGGACAAAACTTGGTCATGGCCTCCAAGAGATCTTTGCTAGATGGAAGATAATCACTCAGGAAGGAACACATGTCGAGGGTCGCGACAAGGATAAGGAGATCAGGCTCCAATAGCCCTATCGAAGATATCACCCTGTCAACTACCGGATCTAAATCATCAAAACTTGAAGTCATTGGAGACAACGCCACATAATTGACATGTGGCGGGGGAAATACCATCTGCATATAAGAACCATTTAGGGAGGTAATCCCATCAGGACCAATGAATGAAAGTTGATTAATAGTCACAATTCTTCCATCGTGAGGGAAAGATATCACACAGAAAAGAGTGGACACAATAGCTTTCATGGAATAGACATAATCCTGCCCAAGGAGTAAAGTGAAATCCAAGGGGTCTCGGACTACCATGACATCAATAAAGACATTTTTCCCTCCCAAAGTTACAGGAAACTGAAGAAGGGTCCCTAAAGGTTGGTTGGTTCTTATGTTAAAGGCTAACAGATTCTGTGTAACCGGTGCAAGCTTCGGACAACCCAAAGCGTACCAAGCAACAGAAGACAAAATACTAATGGAAGCACCTTCACTATCAGCGTTTGAGGAACATCCCAGCCACAAACCTGTACTGTAATCTAGAAAGGAATGTGAGAGGGAAGATGAGGTCTAGTTAGTGTACCCCAATCAAAAAGGATGGTCTCATTACTTGGAGGGGGTTTCACGGGAGAAGGAGGAATTCCCCCCAGCACGGTAGATTCTGTATCAATGAGAAAAACGTGGGCAGTATCGAGTTTACTCTCTAGAGGGAGAGTAGGATCGACCGATGATTGGATCGAATCGACCACACAAGCACTCTTTAGAGGAAGAGTGGGATTGACCGATGATGGGATTAGATCAACCAATTTGGCACTCTTTGGATGAAGGGTGGGACTGAATGAGGAAGGGACTGGATTAGCCACGTTGGCACTCCTCAAGGGAGGAGTGGGATCGACCGATGGTGGAACTGGATCGACCACTTTGGCACTCTTCAGAGGAAGAGTGGGATTGACTGATGATGTAATCAGAGCAACCACTTTGGAACTCTTCAGATGAAGGGTGGGATTGACCAAGGAAGGGACTGGATCAGTCACTTTGGCACTCATCAAAGGAGGAGTGGGATCAACCGATGACAAAACCGGATCGACCACTTTGGTTTCATTCTCCAAGGGGAGAATGGGGTCTACGGGTGGAAATGGATCAACCACTTTGGAGTCACTCTCTAATGGGAGAGTGGGATCGATCGAGGATAAAAACTGATCGACCACTTGGGTTACACTCTTTTGATGAAGAGTGGGGCTAATCGATGATGGAATTGGATCAGCTACTTGGGTTTGTAGTTCAATCAAGGAGGAAACTAGATTGACCACCTGATCAAATGGACTGAACGGGGATGGAACCGGATTGACCAGTTCATCAACTAACAATGAGTTGGGGGAAAGCTTACGATAACCTTTTGGAAGTTGAATTTTTTCCAAAAGAGAAGAAGCCTCATCCATGCAAGGACAAAGGTGAGAGTAATGATCACCCTTGCATAACATGCAAGGAAACTTGACAGTTGTCTTCTTCTTACCAACCTTAACATCACTAGTTGATGGGGTATCATTGGCATGTCCAGTAGAGGCCGATGACGTGGAGGACCACAATTCTAAGACCTTGATGAGACCGGGGAAATCCCTCAGAAAGTGGTCACCCTTACAAAGACTGCAAGGGAATTTGGGTTTCAGATTCTTCATTTTAATCTTGTTGACCTCATCAACACTCCCAGTACTATTAATGGTAACTGGTTTCTTAGAGCCAACATCTGATGTTGTTGGGGCCTTGGTCCTTTTTGGGATTTTCTTCTTCTTCTCTTTCCATTTCTTCTTCTTCTGATCAACCTAGCTACTTGCTTTAGAGCTTTCACTAAGCGAAGAAGGAGAAATGGAAGGAGACTTGACGGACGAAGAAGGCGAAAAGTTGACATGAGGTTGATGTGTGGGTGGTGTAATGACATCTAAAGTGTTAGGTGCAGTTGAAACATTGGGAGGATTCGGGATCACCGGAGTGGGGAACAACCAAACTGGTAATCCGATGGTGAGTCTTGGAAGACTCAGTGTGGCAATATACGGAGGACCAAAGTTTCCAAATGAAGGAAATGTATAAGGTTCCCCAGGAGAAGGGGTTCCTCCATTGGTACTCTTGGGATTCGATGCCATTAACACTAACTCGACCTAAGGTCCACTAAGTTAAACAAACAACACACGCTATGAATCTGAGAAGCAATCAATCAAACAAACCTTCCTACGATGAAACCACTAGTTGGTGATGAAATCCAATATCGCGAGATCAAAATAGGAAGGGGCGGGGATAGAGTAGGTGGATCAGTTACGTTGGCGACCTACTTAACGGACTTACGCCTTGGTGCAAGCTTCCACGCAGTATTTGTGGATTTACCCTCCAAGGAGCCCGAGTGAGTTTGACCAACATCTGTTCCAGGTACAGTGAGACTTTCCTTCATCGTCACCTTGTGTGGGACCCTAAAGATTATGGCTACTAAGGTCACCAATTCGTAGTCAGACCCTGGGCGGGTACAGTCGACAATCCAGTTGGAACGTATGGGTAGGATAACAAGTCCGAAATCAACCCGATAGGCTCCCACGCATAATCATGGGTATACCTTCAATTGACCCCCAATATACGATCCGACCACTACAAATAGTTGAACCACAGAGGGATAATCTCCATAATTCACCCGAATGCGACCTCGTGCGTAACCCCTGTGTGAGAGGGGGATCCCAGAAATCCTATACGACAATTGGATTTCACTCTCCCTACCGTGAGATACTAATTTTGTTTGATAGCTTTGGAAAGTTATCCTTTCAACCTATTCCAAAGCCCTACACCTTAAACTAATGTAGGTTTGCTAACAAAGATGTAAAAAGTCTGATCAATTTTAGTTTAGCGCTTGATTTTTAAGGCTGTTGTTACTCAAAAGGAAAATGGTGTGGACAATATGGTGTTTTGACCGACTCAAAATTTATGCAAAGGGATGAATATGCAATATTTTCATTTCGATGAAAACTATGCTACGAGAAGCAGAAAACATTCATCATTTTAGATGCACAATGTCCCAAAAATGCCCGAAAACATGCAATTCCGCTACTTCAAATGCAAGCTAGTTTCACTACCTAAAATCAAGAATTCATATATGTTCTTTGTTTGATTATGATGTATACATAAAGTAAACACAAAACCTTCAATGCTCCATTACTTTCAATCAGGAGAAAGAGTCCTATGCAGATGCAAAAGACACGAAGAAAGAGGCTACAAACAAAGCACGCACTCAAGGTGGTGAGAACTGAAAGAAAAAAAGAAGAATCTTGGTCTAACAAGAACTCAATCAAGGATCCTAAAAAAAACAAGCATCCAAGGAGTACAATAAAATGCAGAGAAGAATCCAAAAAGAGACAGGGAGAAAGAGAAAATACCCAAATTGTCCTGACAAAACAAGCAGCTAGAAAGAGCAATTTTCACATTTCTAAAAAGGGTTTCAAGCTTCAATCAAGACAAGAGGGAGTGATAAGCATAAAAAACCAATCCAAGGAACTTCACAAACCATTCACAAAGACTGGGTAAAGATTTCCACAAAACAGGTTGCAAAAAACTAATGAGAAAAAGGCAGAAAAACCCCAAGAAGGAGGTTGGTGCTCCCCCAAAAGGGTACACAGAGCGTTATAACGCTCTGTCTAAGGCCTTTAGAGAGTGCTAGTGCTCTGATATCAAGGGTAGGGGGCGCCAGGCTTCCCAGAAGCTCAAAAAAAGAGCCAAAAAATTGCAAAACATTCACCCAAAATGCATAAAAATTGGTGAAAATGTGAGTAAAGATGGGAGAAGGCTAATGGATCATAAACAAACAGAAAAAGTGATATGAAAGGTGGTAAAAGGGTAGGGAAAAACCAATTAAAGACAATAGGATTCCTTCCCGAGCGAAGTCGCCAATTTCTGTTGAAGGAAAATCTCCCTGCGGACAGGTAGATCTCCTCTTGAGAGATAGACTCTTAACTCTTAAGACAAAAGATGCTTATCATGGAAACTGACTTCCTTTTAGATCTAGATAAACTAATGTGTGAGGAGGAAGGATAAAATAAGTACCTTTTACCGATGTTTTTCCCTACACGATCCAAGTTGAGCTCCAATCTTACGCTCCTCAATAAGCACTGTAGACAAACAAAAGTACAAACAACTTCCTACTCTATTGAGATTAGCTCGAAATAGACCTATCTATTAGAGACAAATTCATGTGAGATCAAACACAGAATTGAAATAAACAGGCCAAGCATATTACATTAATGAGAACAATAATGAAGAAAACTTACAACCATAAATGTGAGTGCAGCAGCTACATTGAGTTCCCCTTGTCCAAACCCTTGCTTAAACAGTCCACACGCAAAATGTTGATGCTCCAAATGACATACCACTCATGAGATCATAAGTTTGGTATAATTCTCAATCTCCATTCCCCTCCTCCATGGAAACCCCTCATTATATAGGATTTGGAGGTTTAACCACCATGGAGAAGATCTCTCATTAGATCCACTAAGAAAGGGTTCTCTAAGATATTTAGGGAGAAAATATCTCTTAAGGATTTTGGGGAGGGAATATCTCTCAAGGATTTTAAGGAGGAAATATTTCAACCGTCCATGAGATCCTCCACCTTCCCTAAAAAGTAGGAAACCAAATGTGAGGTGGATCCTCACACTTAATTACTTTCTTTTTCATGAATATTAAGAATAATTCATGTGCACTTGATTCTCAAACTTAATCAATTCCTTTTCCATGAATATTAATAATAATTCATGTGTACTTGGTATTTTGGCCTTCATGTAATATATCCCTCCTCCACATTGACTAGGGATTGTGACATAGGTTATTCCATGGTGTCAACGTGTATGTGACACTTATACGACACTTTACGACACTTAGGGCGAGGTACCTAGGTGTGCAAATTTCATGTGTAACAATGAGTGTATCCACCACATCTCTTCTCAGAGATAAGTTGCCACCATTATAGCAAGTTCATTCACTCTGTATTTTTACAGTTCTGTACATTTCGTTCATTAATAGAAATTGTGTATTATTGTATCTCTCCATTTCTTGCAATATATCTATGTATTTACTCATTATATTTCTTCCTTCATTTTGTTCTCAAAATAATCTAGATCACATGGTTCCCTATCCTTGTTTAGGGAATTCCTTTTTCTAAGAACCTGTTGAGCACTCAAACACACCCTAAAAAGTCTATGTACAGTTTTACTTTTTGGGTACCACTTGATCTTTTGCACTGTCTTATTCTACTTCAGTATGAAAATTGTTACCTTTGCTTATCATTTTGTTTCTCAATTAAGTCTATCAAAGTTGGCTTGAGTATGTGAAAAACCATAACTTAAAAGACTAACATTTGAATTAAAGAATCGACAGTCAAAACTTTTTCCCGACGCGCCTAAGAAATTTGACATCGGAAAGAATTATAGGTGACAAAAATCACTCAAGAGAACCAAAGTAGTCGAGCGTCGAACTTCATCAATGTCGGCAGATGGGATTTTTTTATTATGCTACAAGCATCACCAAAGATATTTCCGATGACCGATCCCTTCTGCATCGGCGAAAGGCTAAAAGAGTAACCGCTCACGAAGAAAGAAATGATATCACTGATAGTCGACTTCCGAAACATTTTTTCGACATTAGGACTTTTCAAGGACAATCATCTACAAGGGAACTACACGCTGGAACTGTCTCTGAAAGCCAATCCCTGATAACTTTCGGCATCGGCGAGATTTTACAAGGATAGCCTGTAGAGATCATGATAACTAAATCCCCGATCGCTGACCCTGACACCTTTAAGCCTTGGCAATCCCAGGTTTATCTTAATACATTTCTCCTGTCAAAAGACCTGACTCCGACTGAGATATTCGGCCAAACCACTCGTCCTCTTTTGCCACCTATCATTTCCTGAGTAGTTAGACATATGATCTAGTTTTTTCTGAGTCGTTACTAGCTCCTGAGACCCACGTCACATCCCGAACCAGTTTTGCCAGGTCAGCATCATATGATGAAATCAATCAGTGTTGGAGGTTTTCTCTGAAGGACGCCAATGGGAACATACACAAGGATATCGTCGATTCCCAATTTGCCCACTAAGAAAGCGACGTGATGGGATGTTTTAGCGCTAAAATACGATGGATCTGAAGTATTTAAAGAACTAATTAATTCCAAAATCCCACATTAGTTGCTAGTTCGTGTGTGAATCAAAAGGACCATTTGAACGTGCCGATAAAATGCATCACCCTCTGCTCCTTCGTCGTCAACCCAAGTAGAATTTATTTGCAGAGATTCAGTAGTAGGTCGTTTTGAATTTCACTCATTACTCGAATTAACTGATTGATACGGCTGGTAGGATATCTCCCATTAAATCATCTTGAGTCATTGTAAACAAGATTATTATGTGCGCAAAGAAGTCTGGAACATCCAGAGGAGCGAGACGAACAATCTGGGGAAAGCTTCCAAGGTCCAGTGACTATTAAACAATAGGTTTAGCAAGTGTTACATGTATGCATCGGTCTATGGGTGTTTTATGCTTCATTTCTTTCGTTTTATTCGATGTTACTCTCTACACATGCCTAAAGGATCATTTTTGGTTGCAGGAACAATGCCCCCGAAGAAACCTACCACCAGAAAATTGCCAACAGCGCAGAAGCTACAGGAACTAGATGTGGGAGAAGGTTCCTCCCCAGCGGTTGCAAGACAATTGGAATTTTCTCCAAATCTGGTGCTCGTCATCAAAACAACCACCAAGAAGGCTTTCATTTAGCCCTCAGCCTTTCGAGACATAGAGGTGAGCATCGGGACCACGATAGTATTCCTACGCTGCGAATAACTTTTCAAGAAAATCAAGCGGGAGGAATCCCCCGAATATACCCTGCACAGCTATCCCGATACGAGAAAACTCGACGATGAAGTCCTCATGAATGTCCGAAAGGCGTATCTGCACATGGTGGCGAGCAGGACTATGGTATTCCCCTGCATAGAACTCCTAAAATGGCTTATCGATCACACTGAAACACAAATATGTTTGATTAATGACGACAATGGCGGATGTGTTGGGGTTTTCCTCCCAGTGGGAGTGCATAATTACTACAAGTTTAGGGAGTTGGAAGAACAGTTAAACACCGATTTTGTTGTAAGATTCTATGAGAAACACGACACCAGAAAGGTGATGGGGTTGTGGTGGAGAGAGGATAAAAAGTTCACCAATAAGACCTTCATCTGGTACCTGACGACCAATCCAAGAGATTCGTACATCTATCTAATGGCCCTCCTCTGCAGATTGCATGGAGAGAAAGACTGCTCCAGGTTTTCAGAGGGTTGGATGCCTCTATATTATACTATAGCCATCTCTGGAATAGGTTTTAACTGGGGTGCCAGCATCTCCAAACAACTAAGCACTTGCATATGACAGGCTCAGATGTCGAAAGAGGGAGAAACCCCTTCCTTCTACATGGCTTCTTATCTATTGGACGTCATCTGTGCCAAGAATATCTTTTCCAAAATGAACTTGAGCTAGCACATCTACGAACTCTCGATCCATGTATATTTCGACATCTGGTGGGAGAACAGGTACAAGAAATCCTACTCTCTCATCTGCGACTAGTTTATCGCACGTATTTATTTTTTGTTTTTCAAGAAAGAGTGCCCAAGGCTGTCGGATGCAGACAAAAAGGTTGTATCAAAAGTTGGCCACTGGTATCTAGATGAGCGCGATGCCTACATCAGGGTTTTCGGTGCCACAGGAGCACCCTATCTGTTACCTGTATATGTCCCTAATTGACTAGTAATAGGGGAAATATGTTATCAAACCATTTTGCAAGGTTACAATGCTAATTTGGTAAAATATAAGAAGCAGGCCTTCATACCCTATGGATTTCATATTGGTTTCTACATGGTAAAGGAAATCGTGCAGGCTAAGCAAGAAGAGTTAAATCAATTAGAGTTCTCATTCCAAACTGGTCGTTTTCGCAAGCACGACCCCAAGGGTCTGGTCTTGAAGCATGCATCATAGGTATCATCTTGTTGGCCATATGCCCATGACAGGTTTGAGGATGAGATATTCACCAAAAATGCTCAAAATTGGGATGAGGTGGTGGAAAGGATGGATGACCCTAAGGCAACTAGGTTCAGGGCTAGAGAAGAAAGGATAACATCTGAATCAGTCAAAGTGGTGGAATCTCCCCAGGAAGCCACTGAAACAGCAGATATTTCCCATGTAACTTCGGTACAGGATAGGATTTTCCCCGAGGCTCAGGATTCGTTGGAGAGAAGGGCACTCATGTATCAACAGGCCCAACAAATAATTAATCAGATGTGAGATAACTCGGACCTCGTCAGAATTCCAAGGCTTACGACTGATAGCCCAAAAGAAAGCCTGACGGGGCCAAGCGGTCCTAATTTCATAAACCTTGATAACATCAATTGGTCAAATGACCCTGAATACACAATGTCATGGGTCAGATCGCCAATAGGTGTGACAACTCAATCAAAGATAGGTCGGGTATCAGTGGAAACAAGCGTGCCTAATCCTTTGAGCAATTTTATAAATATATATAGTGAAGATGAAATCCCAGAGGCATCTCTCAGGACCCCTACGAGTGTCGAAGAAGAAAAGCGACCTGAGAAGACTTCTTCTCCTGATCCAAGGTCCAAACCCAGGAGGTCCCACAAAAGGAAATAGAAGTCGAAAGCGTTCCTAGCACAAAGAGGCCCGATGCGTCGGAGACCCGAGCAGACAATCTGAAGGACAAATCAAAACCGAATGAGCCAAAGGAAGGATCTTCGAAAAAATAAAATCGGTGTTTCAATGGTCGATGAACAAGTAAGTATCGATTATTTTCCCCATGTTGCTATTCCGCTCGATACTCAGATCCCCGACAAGCGACAAACACAATTCAGGCCCTCCGTACACAACGAGGAAGTTCAAGAACCCAATCTTGAACAAGTATACACCACCGGAAATATGGGAAACACACTCACATGGGGTGATCAACAGATACCTGAGCCTGTGGATGAGGTAGCCGATATCTATGCAATCTTCTACAATCAAAAGAGGAAAGCCATCATCCAAAGAACCACAAAGAAAAGGAGGATCGCATTGGATCGCTCCATCCTCATCACTACAGAGGAGAATTTGATAAACACAGCAAATGCTCGAACATCGGAGATCCTCAGCGTGGGGATGGAGATCTCGAATGCCACCCTGGAAAGAGCCAAACGAGATGAAAAGGAGTCGGTCATCGCCCTGAAGGAACTAGAAAATTTGCGCCACCTAGCTGAGTACTATCAGGGTTCCACTCGAACTGTGGTATACCTAAGAAGCAAGTTCGAAGAAGCTTACAACCAATTCACAAAAGAGCGGCACCTTTTTACTGTGAAGATAGTCGAGCTCTAGGAATACACTCTCATGGCACTCACAACATGAAAGGATATGGAGTGATGGTATGAAAGGGCGCAACAAGCCGTAGAGAGAATCGAATACATTGATGCAGTTCAGCAGGGTCGAGATAAATAAGAACACGACATCCGGGTGTTGGGAAAAAGCAGTCTTCATCTCATGAAGCGATCATCCGAGTATTGGGCTAAGATGTCTCAGGACTCACACCGAGGAGTTCAAGAGAAGTGGGCCAAATGCGAGAAACATTGTTGTAAAATCAACAAAGAAATGAAGGATATCGGACTACTCGAGTTCGGTGCACCCCACAACTTCGTTGACTTGTGCGACATAATCAAATCACATACCAAGAAAGACTTACTATGAGTCGAAGAGCTAGCGAAGGTGAGTGACACAGTGCCAAGGCAAGTGCAATGATTTATGGAACATCCAATTAGAGCTCGGACTATGCTACAGCAGTTAAACACCAGTCTGGTGAAGTATCGGGCGCATACGGTAGAGGTCAAAGGAATTTACGCGGCTCCGATGTAACAACACAGATTTCCATGGGCCCAAACCTGCAAGGAGTTGTTCATCAGTTGGTCAGAGTATGAGAAAAGTCACCCTATCAAGTCATATCTTGAGTTGACTGATAAAGAAACTGTTAGAAGAGGACGCCACCTGGTGAATTTTGTTTTGTTCAAACTATACTTGGCCGTTATTTTCAGTTGAATTTTATATTATAAATAAGAACATCGACCAATTAGTTAAAGGTCGATGGTTGTTGCGAGAAACTCTTCTGTTTTGGTTTTGTTAAGAACTATTTCCGAGCTACCTTTAATAGAGAAGTCCTTCTAGACCAGAGACAAGATATATTTTCATCAAATGCATGTGTGATTAGACGTGGAGAAGAATTATTTCCTATCTCGTCTCATGAATGGATGTTGTAATGAGTAAGAGCAATTAATTATGTTGTCAAGTTATTTGGTGCAATGTTTTGTTGTTCTTTGCTTTAATGATGAAGATGAATCGTTGTGTTATTATGTGATGGATGATTAAGTAGGTGAATTATTTTGCTTGCCATTATTTTATCACATATGTGTTTTCTTTCTGATAATTAGTATCTCAGACAGTAATTGGATGCTCACATGGTTAATGTATTAGCACTAGGCATGTGGTATAAAATTGTCGTCTGCATCCTTGAGTAGCGGGTTATCCCAAGCTCAGCCTCTTCCCAGTAGTTAAAACTTAATCCTGTTTGTTTCCAAGTTGGTTTATACCAACTTACATCTCATATCAATCCCACCCAAGAGAAAATACAAAAAGAGATAATGCAAACTGAAGGAAGAGCCTTCACAAGAAAACGTAAATCCCATCGATAAATTGGTCGGATCGCAAGATCTGGAGAACTATTCCACTATTAAACGCTGCAGAGTCTAATTGGGCCTCAGTGGCAGGTTTTGTTCCTACTATTGAATCAAAGGATCTAGGACCTATCAATAGAATTGGCGCTAAAGGAGGGTCTGAGAATGAATGGTTGAATACATATTTCACATAGTATTTCAAGCAGCCTATAGATTCAAAACATCCCACATGCATGGCTAGTCATTTCCAAGACAACCCACACACGTTGAGTACTCATGAAAAGAGTAACTCACCCCAACCTGAGGAAGGACAATTGTTCCCTGATATACCCTACGCTCTTCCTCACGAGGAATTAAATTAGTTTAGAAGAATCACAAGAGCTTACGCCCGACAGATCGGTGCACTGTCTTTAGCTCTGATACTTCCTCGAATACAAAAAATAAGTAGACCGGTGGTCAATACTCCCGACGAGGTTTCCGTGTACATGGTAGAAGACCTAATAGATTTCATGATCACCGAAATCGAACATCCTCTTAATCTGATCCCTGAAATGCCGGCCGATGATGTCTCTAAGCCAAATGATTTTTTCGAAAGAAGAGGAGTTTAACTCAGAGTCCGAGGATATGGAAGACAACAACGACCATGGTGAAGATAGGGGAAACCCTCCCCAGAACAATTAGCCTTGCTTGGCTGGAGACGCTTCGATCATCCCAGGATGAGTCCATAATCTTCCCCGACACCCGGACAAGCTACTTCCTAAATTTGACCCCGAGACTTTAGGATTGCTTGAAGATCATATCAAGAAGTTCATATTAGTGATCAGACTTATGAATATCCAACACAAAGACATAGTATGCAGAATTTTCCCCTATACGTTTGAAAATTCAGCTTCCATGTGGTATTTTAATCTATCGATAGGATCTGTCACTATCTCGACGAAGTTCCAGAAATAGTTTCTAGATAAATTTGCAGAGGAGACTACTATGGGAGCTTTGATGGCTGAGTTGTTCACCGCCACCATGAGTTAGAAGGAAAGGGTCAAATATTTCAATCAAATATTCAGGACCATCTTAAACAAGTTTCAGCCCGAATCTAACCAACTCAGGAGTTGCAAATCGAAGTTTACGCTAACGTTCTCCCAGCTTCTATTTCCATGTTTGTGAAGAGGGTTGCCAAGTGAACCCTAGCTGAAAAATTTGAAGAAGCCAAAATGATAGAATTCCAGATGAAAGGATGCAAAGAAGGTTAGGCCTCTTTAGTTAAGAAAGAAGTTCAACCTCCTCCCAGGAGAGGACTCATGTTGACTAGACCAACAGGGAAACAAGCAGAATAGACTCTCGATAAAGGTAATGGAGACATAGAATATCTACAACGCATGGTTAAGAAATTATCAAACGAGATCATAGATATGAAGAGAAACACAGGGGAGGGAAACCAAGGCGAAAGGCTCTACAAGCCTTTCTTTAAAAGGAACCCATCGTTCAAAGCAATTGAACCTCCCCCAACTAACTTAAATATCATTCTAGGGAATGTAGCATCTGAATCTTTCTGTACTTATCACCAGGAAAACCAATCCGAAAGAGACTGCCCTCAATGGGTGAATGCCATGAATTTGATGGCCAATCGGTTTCTAAACGAAGTCTCCCTGACCAAACAGCCAAGCATTTCAGTTATGTATGTTGTTGACCAGGAAGAGATTGATCCACTAGAAGATACAGCCATGCTGATATGGGATCCTAACCTGATCATGCCTTCCGAAGACCTATTCAAGTTTAAAGTACCACCCGCAGAGGTCTCGGTTGTGAAAACGAGAAGCAGAGCTCCTCCCGTCTCAAAGGATCCTACTACGACTCAAACGTTGAGCGAAAGGTCAACTCCCGATCACCCGAAAGCACCTTTCACTCCCCAATAGAACCCTATTAGCATTCATACCCGAGAATCACCCAAGCTGGAGTACAACATAGTTGAAGATTTGAAGAAGTTGAAGGCTAATATATCAGTAATGGACATATGTAGAATCCATCAACAAAAATATTTCCTGCTGCAGACTTTGAGATCGGTGGAAAACCCTACGACAAGCAATGAGCAGCAAAAAACTCTAGCTTCCACATATTCATTAAATAAACCAACTGTGAATACCTGCTCGGAAGATAAGAAGGGAAAACCTTTTGTCCCACCATTCCTCTTAACGTTTGAAGTCTTCAACATGAACCTCCATAATTGTTTGGTAGATTCTGGAGCATCATCCAACGTTATGCCCTTGTCTATTTGCAAAAAATTAAATGTTGTTCCTCTCGAGAGCGATAAACATGTAATAAAACTAGACAAAACCCAAGTAAGGGTCGTGGGGGAACTCAAAGATGTAATGATCAGAATAACGACACGTCCCAAGTTTGTGCAAGTGATTGACATCATTGTAGTAGATATCCCTGAGGCCTATGGGTTATTACTAAGTCGAGATTGGTTTGAGAAGTTAAACGGATAATTTAGTACAGACTGGGCACACCTTTGGCTACCGCTGAAGGGATACAAAAATATGATCAGAATCGATAAGGAAAGGTATCTTAAACATACTGTCACTGACCTAGAAACCTTGAACGAACCCTCATTGACAGATTTCCCTGTGCTAGGCAATTGTTCCTGCGATTCCTACTTCAGGAACATCTCCCTTATTTCATCCAATGTTCCCCTCACTCAGAACTCTGAAATGATTTTTCGAGAGGAGTTGTCAACAGCAGCAAAGGAAACTCTCTTCTGCAAAGAACCTTCATTAGAAAGCTCAAAGATAATAGCAGGAAAAGAGGAGAGTAACAGGGAACGGGAAACCGACACACCTTGCCCACAATGTTGGACCCTATATTTTGATGGATCTAAATCGCAAGAAGGGTCAGGGGCGGGATGCATCCTCATTGACCCAAATGGTAAACGTCGTTTCCTTTCCTGTAGACTAGAATTTGAATGCACAAAAAACAACGTCGAGTATGAAGCTCTAGTACAAGGGTTAAAGAAATCCATAGACTTAAAGGTCAAAGAATTGAAGGTTTTCTAGGATTCTGAAATCATTGTTCGGCAGATAAGGAATATTGTACATTGAAACTTCCCGTACCTAAAGAATTATCAACATGAAGTGCACAGGTTAATAGAGCATTTTGAGGCTTTAAATATCACAGCAATCCCTAGGGAAAAGAACACTTTTGCTGACTCTTTGGCCACCACTGCCTCGAGGCTATCACCTCAAGAAGATTACAAAGCTTCCCGATTCACTATGGAACTACTCTACAAACCATCGGTACCCAACAATATTTCTAATTGGGTAGTCTTTGAAGGGAATGAACAGATCATAAACTTTCTGACTAACCAAGATAATTTCAAAGACTTAGCCGTTGATGATGAATTATTCCAGGAACAATCAACAGGAACTGACCCTCAGATAGGTCAACCTATTGACTAGTCAAAGTCTCAGAAAATCCCAAAAGGAGTAGCTAATTTGGAAACTCTTTTTGACCTAAAAGAACGATTTATGGGGCCTAAAAATGCAAATACCAGTAGCTCATGTCCCCTGTATGAAACTATCAATCTCGGAACCCTGAAAAACCCAAGGAATATAAATCTCGGCGCGAGAATATCTAAGGAGGAAAGGAAGGCATATCTCAAACTGTTCAGACAATACCAAGATATCTTTGCATGATCCTATCGATATCTGAAAACTTATGATACCCACATCATTCAACACATTATCCCGCTAAAACCCGAAGTGAAACCCTTCCAAGAGAAGCTCTGAAAGTACCATCCATCTCTGGAACCTCTTATGTATCAGGAATTGAAAAAACTTTTAGATGTCAAAATCATCTTCAAGGTTAGGCATTCCGCGTGGGTAGCAAATCTGGTTCCTGTAAGGAAAAATTCTGGAGAAATCCGCTTATACGTAGATTTTAGGAACCTCAACAGAGCTTCAAAAAAGGACAATTACCCAGTCCCTCCAATGGAGCAACTCCTGCAGACCATGTCTGGTTTAGAGGTTTTCTCTCTACTGGACGGTTTCTCAGGTTACAACCAAGTTCTAGTTTCAAAGGAAGATCGTTTGAAGACTACCTTCCGAACCAAGTGGGGAACATTCGCTTATAAACGCATGCCTTTTGGGTTAATTAACATAGGGGTGACCATCCAAAGGGCCATGGAGGTAGCATTTCAGTGACTAATCAACAAGTGTGTGGTAGTGTATCTGGACGACGTAACTGTGTATTCAAAGAACAGAGAAGAACACATCCAACAATTAACTCATATTTTCGAAAGGTGTAGGAAATACGATATATCCTTAAATCCTAAGAAAACTATTTTCGGTGTCGAGGAAGGTAAGTTGCTAGGCCACATTATATCTCAAGCAGGCATTCGCATAGACCTAGAAAGGATTAAAGCCATAGCTCAACTCCCATTTCCTCACAACAAGAAATTTGTTGGCACAGGGGCATACCCAGGGTTCAACACTTCAATAGCGCACCAACAAAACCATAACTATCGACCCTTTCGACAACACCTGCGAAGTAGATGAAGTCTCACCCGAGGTAGAGGCAGGGGTAGTTGCAGGACTTGGATGTCTACAACCTAGATGGGACACAAATCTGTGATTACAATACCTTAGAAGAGCACTTAGAAGTTGTCATTCATTAGTATTTAGCCTTTGTCCACAGTGCAGATAAACCCTAATTACAGAGCAGTGCAATATTCACCCCGATCTAATATATTCAAGCACTAAGGACATAAAAATAGATTAGATCTAGCATTCATTCATATTACTCAGTACTAATTTATCATATCAAATACATCTAAACATACATTACTGCACTAAGCATAAATCATATGAACAATAAAACAACCATAATGCACAAAGCAACCACAACACAGGATATACATGGTTCACCCCCAGCATGGGGCTACGTCCACCAACTCTTCTTATCTTTATTGTCTTCTATCAATCATCTACATGCACAGGGCCACAAGATCCTACTTCGCATAGGATAGGAGACCTACGCACACTCTGCTAGACCCTCCTTCCCCGAGCTAGGTTACAACACAAAGCCTTTACACAGCCTCTTACAGTCACTTGAACTTAGCCTTGCAAGTCTCACACAGTATGCACAAAGCATTTACAACTATCACTTGCACTTAGCATAAAATCACACACATAGCTCTCATGTCTAGTGTCTTAGCACTTAGCATGGCACCCTTTTCTTACATCGCCTAGCTATCTATTTATACATTACAAAAGAGGCCTAATCATGGGTAAACACATGGGCCAACATCCCCATACCTGTTACATAATCCCAAAACCCAAAAATCCCTAAACAAGGGGCCAAAATCCCGTGATCTTTGCTTCAACTTGCGCTCCACCTTCAATATCTTTTCGAAGTCCCAAAATAGGTCAAACTTGACCAAGGATCTCCAAATCTTGGTCAAGGGCCAACAGACCCCCAACACTCACCAGTGACTCGTCTCGAGTCACTCTGCTCTGGGTAATTCTTCCTCAAATACCTCGAGCTTAGCTTGGGCTTCTTCGACCTGCTGCTTCACCAAGGCCTCTTGCTCGACAAACTCTTGAATAACTGCCTCGTTCAGATGTCCCTCTAAGCATTGTTCTACTAAAGTGATTACTTTTTCCATCTTTGCTCCTAGGCCTTCAATCTCCTCAAACAGTTGGCAAGCTTCATCCTAGACTGGTTGGAGCCTATGAGTCACTTCCATGACTTTTCTCTTTATGGTATGGACCTACTGTTGAGTAGTGCATTGTTCCTGGGATCTTTTCATTCTCTCAACTACTGACAGGAGCTTCAACTATGCCTTTACTGTCATCGCTTACTGCTTTGCCTCCTGGAGTTGTGACTCCAGTGTCTTCAGTTCAGGGTCCTCAGTAAGTTGCTCATAAGTCTGTGCACTTCTACTGATAAGTTGTTTACATTCCAAAGCTAAGGCTCTGATTCTCTCAACTGCACTACAAAAATTTTCTTCTCTTTGGTCTCGCACGTCCTGCGGGGTGCTTGGTACTATTTGTAGCTCTAGATCTGTTATTCTATGTTGAATCTATTGGCTGGCTTTAGAAAGTTGCGCTACTTGATGCTCCACTGGGTCTTCCTCCTTTTGCTCTAATCCTGTCATAGAGCGAAGTGCTCTGCTGACTGTTTCCTTTACTCCAGCCTACTCCACGAGCAGTTGATCTTTCTCTTGTTGGATCTGCGCTTTCTCCTCTTCGAAATTTGTTTGGAGGTCATCCTTCTCCTGTTGCGCAACTTAGCGGTGCTCTATCACTTCCTCTTGTGCTTGATTTAGGGACACTGTGGCATGTTCTGTTTCTTCCTATGCACGACGAAGGTGAGATTCGGTTGCATCAGCTACTCTGCGGAGTTGGGTAGGCTCATCTCCAAAATTTGTTTCTTCTGATGGCGAGGGCGCAGTGGACACTGCGCGACTGGAGTGAAGAGCCTGTTGTACCCCTCGCAATTATGCTTCAATTCTTTCATATGTGGTCTCTTGCTTAGCTTAATTTATTTGCAAAAGATCTTCTGAGGTGTCTGATATAGTTGCAATGATCAAGTCGAAGTCATCGAGTGTGAGCACAGTATGCAGCTTGGTCTTACTAGCTTTTGACTTCTTCCGCGATGTGGGTTTCGTGGGAGAAACCTTTCTTTTGTTAGGCAGCTCTGCGTCATCAGGGGGGTTCTGTGGTGGTGTTACTTCACCTTGCTTCTGCTGGTCTTCTTTTCCATTGTTCTCTTCTTTGTCTACTTCATCATCACCTCCTCCGCTAGGTGATTCCGAAGCAGTCTCTTCAGATGTGTTGTTCATCTTCTGTACCTCTTATGTCTTCTTCCTTCTGCTAGTTCCAGGTGTATCATGCCCTTCACGAGTGACCACCGAGCTTCTGATTAGTTCGGGATCGGACAGTTTTGCAGGGTCAACAGGGATAAGGAGCTCTGCAGGCCATTCCTTAGTTATTTCTTCTAGGTCCTCCTCTGTGAGTTTGTAATAACTCTGTAGTACTTCTTTGTGTTTGTCTCCGTGCGCAGTGATATATATAAAATGTATGTCTGTGTGGAACTTCACAAATGGCCTGAACCTATGCAGGGTGTTCGACATCATATGAGGGACAGCCTCAATAGTCCTCTTTGACTGCAGGTAGTAGGTGTGGAACACCACGTTTGACTGCAACTGTTTTCCCATGTCGCTCGAATACCAGAGCGAGGTGAAATTCGCGACTAAGGGTTCGGATGGCTCTATTTCAGGGAAGGTCGCACCTTCCGGCATCTCCTAAGCAATGAACGCGATGAGAATCAACAGCCAACTAAAATGGAACTCATAGCCCTGATCCTGAGCTTCACGGAAATCTTGGTCTAATTGGTTAACTAATTACTTTTCCCAGTTCATTTGTAGCCCCTCCACGCATTTTCCTGCGAGGTCAACAACAAACCCTGTGACCTGTGTGGGTTTTTTCTTTCGAACTAGCTTACCAGTAATCAACCGGAAAGCAAGGTGCACTACGCCATTATATATGGAGGCTACCTTGTAGCCTCGCTTCCCCTTCTCCACATCGTCGTATGTATCTTTAATCTTCTGTGCTAGGGCACGGTTTGGAGCCTTCCCTGGGTAAAAGTCTTGCGGGTCTGGTCCCTGCATGCTCAATCTAGTGATCCGATGGATCAGTGCTGGATCGATGAGGATGCGTATGTCTAGCCACAGATAGCCGCCATGGAAGCTCAATAGCAGGATCTCAACGCAAGTGTTAACCTCCTGGTGCCCTCCAAAATGGGGTATTTTCATCACGTTCAGAATAGTGTACTATGCGAGATCCATAGTCCATGGTTGGGGGATTATCCTCGACTTCTTCCCCTTCATCCTAGTCAAATGCCTGTGAGGGGCGAGCATGATGAAGTTCTTGCGATCACCTAGGTTGAATTCGTTGATCTTTAATGGCATGGTCTTATCCAGCTGTGGTTTAACTATGTGTATCCCCTTCGGACGGTACGCAATGATCAGAGTGTAATCGAAGTCCCTTGGGACACTGTCACGACTCACCACACCGGCTAGAGTCGGGATGTAGTCGGGCAGGATGGATGGGATTAACTTCACATTCACCAAGTCATCTCGATGCTTGGTTCTTTTCTCGGCCACAACTCAGGATGGTCTGGATCCACGAGTAGTCGACAGGGAGGCTTGCACTCCTCTCATCGATGAAGCTTGAATTCCGACGGACATCATCTTCTCAACCATAAGGTCGATTAGAATTTCTTCGATAGAATTTTCTACGGCATTGACTTCATCTGACATGCACGCTCGAGATCAGATAACTCGAGTTGATGAACAAATGATCAATGCAATAGAACAGGTAGCGAAGTCTCAGTAAACACATCACAGTAACAATGAGTTCTCTTATTAGCTCGGATACAATTCGTGAAAGTGTTCTAGCACAACAATCGACGAAATAAGTATACAACGATGTAACAGATCCCTCCAACGAACAAGAGGCCTTCATCAATGTAGTTCTGTCCATTACGGCTCGGTCCCAACGATCTGATGGCGAGCTTTCTGATCATAAATGTTGTTCTAACTATTTGGGAACGTCAATATAACTGTTATAATGCCTCCAACGGTCATATCGCTCTGCCATGGTGAAGTGTCAATCTGAGCTGCTATGATATTTTGACGAAGTTCAAATTCTAGAGACCTTCCTTCTGCGAAGTCTTCTCTATAACTTCATGTAATTTCTCCAACTTTGTTTCTTCTTGCTGAGCTTTCTAGCCTTCTTTCCTGTGATTTGCGTCTCAGTATTCCTCTTTCCATTATGACTCTTATCTCCTCTTGGCATAGTAACTTCGCGTTGTTGACGATTTTTACTAGGGTTCAAGGGCAATACTTCTTCTGTCTAGGGTAGGTGCTCTACTCTCCTGTACAGACAGGTGTTTCAAGTCTTTTTGTGTTCTTTCAATTTCGACATCCAGATTTCTAGTCTTCAGTAACTTCAACTGGTTTTCTTGTTCTTTTAGTAAGTGGGTTATTCTCTTAGCCATGAAGTCTCTTAGTTCTTTCTTTTTCTATTTTAGAGCTTCCTCTTCTTTTCTTTGGGTCTGATCTTTCTCAATCCAGGTTTTTCCTAGTAACATAACAAATGGGGCATTGTTCTCAATAAATTTAACAACCTCAAATTCTTCCTCTGTCGAAGTTCCATGAGCACTCATAGAGGTCTGGGTAAGTCTTCCACATAGGATTATCAACTTTCCTCTAAATAATCATATTCCTCCCAATGAAGGAATCATAGCAGGCTTTCCCAAAATTTCTCAGGTTCTTTCTGTCATGATATTCACCTGTGTTTCCTCATCCAGAACACAGTCAATGTTGAAGTCTCCTATTATTGTTTCTATGCACTCTTTTTCTTTGAAGATCTATGATAAGTTGATATCTCTGTGATCACTCGGGGTTTCATTCATTTGTAGTAATAAAGTCTTTGATTCTTTCTGGGGTTCTTTCATGGTCTCAGTTTCTTGACCTTCCTCACGATTTTTTTGTCTCATATTCATTCTTTCAACCTTAGCAATCATTCTAGGGAAATCCAGAACTTCATGATCCATAGATTTACAACAAAGACAACTAGGTCTTCTACCAGGGCATTCCTTAGCAAGATGTCCCGGTCTTCTGCAGCTGTAAGAAAGAGTCAATCCTCTCTTTCTCTTAAATGATCCCCAGCCTTTCTTGTACTGCGTACTAGGATCACAGTAGCTAACCTGCAAAAAAATCTTCCTATGATCCTGCATCCATTTGTTAGTCCAAACATTCTTTCTATGCATAGGAATAAAATATATTTCATTATTTCTATCAGATCTACTCATATCAAACCATCTTTCTTCTAGTTATGCCCTAGTTTTCAGACTAGGACAAAATTTATCAAACATACCTAGATCCATACTCTTGAAAAAAAAATCACTTATATTACCTTTAACATAGCAAAAAGCTTTCAGATCTTACCTCTTTTTGACAAAAAAAAATCACTGATCTTGCCTCTTTTCTTCAGATCCGATTCCTTTCTTAGCACAGAGCTTCGCAAGTCAAGTAGAATATTGTGCACTTAAAGCAACAGATATACGCACAGAGCTTTCTTTCTTTTCCTCAGTTCCCAGCAATCACATTTTCAGGTCCCGGCAATGGAACCATTTGTTGGCACAAGGGCAGACCCAGTGTTCAACGCTTCAACAACGCACCAACAAAACCCTAACTACTGGCCCTTTCGGCAACACCTGCGAAGCAGATGAAGTCTCACCCGATGTAGAGGCAGGGGTGGTTGCAGGACTCATATGTCTGCAACCTAGTTGGGACACAGATCTGTGATTACAACACCTTAACAGAGCACTTAGCTATTGTCATTCATTAGTATTTAGCCTTTGTTCACAATGCAGATAAACCCTAATTACAGAGCAGCGCAGTATTCACCCCACTCTAATATATTCAAGCGTAAGCACATAAAAATAGATTAGATCTAGCATTCATTCATATTACTCAGTACTAAGTTATCATATCAGATACATCTAAACATACATTACTGAACTAAGCATAAATCATATGAACAATAAAACAACCATAATGCACAAAGCAACCACAACATAGGATATGCGTGGTTCACCCCCAGCTTGGGGCTATGTCCACCGACTCTTCTTCTGTTTATTGTCTTATGTCAATCATCTACATGCATAGGGCCATAAGATCCTACTCTGCATAGGACAGGAGATCTACGCACACTCCGCCAGATCCTCCTTCCCCGAGCTAGGTTACAACACAAAGCCTTTACAGAGCCTCTTACATTCACTTGCACTTATCCTTGCAATTCTCACACAGTATGCACAAAGCATTTACAACTATCACTTGCACTTAGCATAACATCACACACATAGCTCTCGTGTCTAGTGTCTTAGCACTTAGCATGGAACCCTTTGCTTACATCACCTAGCTATCTATTTATACGTTACAAAAGAGGCCTAAGCATGGTTAAACCCATGGGCTGACATCCCCATACCCGTTACATAAGCCCAAAACCCAAAAAGCCCTAAACAAGGAGTCGAGATCCCGCGATCTCCACTTTGACTTGCGCTCCACCTTCGACAGCCTGTCGAAGTCCCAAAATAGGTCAAACCTGACCAGGGATCTCCAAAACTTGCTCAAGGGCCAACAAAAACTATGCAGTCCTTTTTCTGACAAATCAATTTCATGAGGAAATTCACTCTCGATTTCACGGAAACTATCAAACCCTTACAAAAGATGATTCGCAAAGATGTCGAATTTAAGTGGGATGATGAATGAAAAGATGCTTTTAGAAACATCAAAATTGCTCTATCTTAAGCCCTTGTGTTACGAAGTCCCAATTTCAATAAATATTTATTCCTCTATACTTTCGCCTCTGACTAATTGTTAGAGTCGGTATTGACATAGAAGGATAATGACAACAATGAGGCCCCAGTGTCGTTCATGAGTGCCAACCTCCAAGGAGCCTAACTAAATTATCTTGTCGTAGTTAAATAGGCTTATGCAGTTTATAAAGCGGTAAAACACTTCAGGTCTTACATCCTCAAGAACCACACCAAAGTAATTGTGACTCACCCTACGGTCTGATCCCTATTCACTCAACAGGAAATGGGGGAAAGAGGAAGGAACTGGATGGAAATAGTTCAAGAATTTGATCTAGGTATAAAACCTTTCAAACTAGTTAAAGGGAAAGGGTTATGCAAACTTACAGTCGAAGCCCAAGACCAAGTAAATGAAGATTTTGGATGGGAGAATGAAATGGCGTTATGCTGTGGTGAAGTTTCATACATTTACCCAGGACAAGGGTCTTGGTACGGGAAGCTAACTCATCTCCTACACCATGGGACTTGTCCAGAAAATCTCAACCCTAGGGAAAGGAGAGCTCTCAGGTTAAAATCTGCACAATATCGCCTCATAAATTCAGTATTTTTCTGGGTTAATTATGATGGGGTACTATTAAGATGTCTCAAATGTGAAGATGCAGACAAAGTTCTAAAGGAGCTCCATGCTGGCCCTACCGGTGGACATTTTGTAGGAAACGCCATTGCTCATAAGATACTGAGAGTTGGTTATTATTGGCCCACCTTGTTCAAGGACTCTCACACTTATGCTAGAAACTGTAAAATTTGTCAAGTAAGTGTCGGGAGGGAAAAGAAAGCAGCAGTTCCACTCCAACCAGTGACTGTCTCTATGCCTTTTGAGCAATGGGGGTTAGACATCATAGGAGAAATTAAACCTAGTTCTTCAAAACAACACAAGTACATTCTTACTGCCACAGATTACTTCACAAAATGGGCAGAGGCCATCCCTCTGGCTCATGTAAACAAGAGGGTGGTGATCCAATTCATAAAACAATAGCTAATCACAAGGTTTGGTGTCCCTTCTGTCCTGGATTTTGATAATGCAGCTTATTTTTCTTACACCCTATTGACAAAGTTTTCTCTAGATGAAGGAATCATAATTAGGTACTCTACAAATTATTATCCACATGGAAACGGGGTGGCAGAATCAACTAATAAGAACCTAGTGAGAATATTAAAGAAGACGGTTGTAGATAACCAAAGGAATTGGCATAATCTACTCCATAACTCTCTATGGGCCGATAGGGTCACACCCAAGGAGGCTATAGGAAATTCCCCGTACTTTTTGGTTTACGGGTAGGAAGTCATTCTCCCAAATGGGCTTTATCTTCCATCTCTTCAACTAGCCCAAGATTCCAGCGGGGAACCTTCATCGGTCATACAACAAAGAATTGACACTCTGCTCATGCTAGAAGAAGAGAGAGAAAAGGCTAAGTCAAAATTCCTATCTCACCAATAGATAGTAAAAATATGGGTTGATAAGCATAAAGCTAAAGAGAAGAATTTTGAAGTAGGAGACTTAGTCCTAAAATGGAACAGAGCAAACGGGCCTAAAGGCAAACATTCTAAGTTTCAAAATCTATGGCTTGAACCTTTTCAGGTGGCTGAGAAGATTGGGGCAGGCACTTATCGGTTACAAAATCTAAGGGGGGAACCTGACGCCCTCCCAGTAAATGGCCAAGCCCTAAAACAATATTTCCAATAATAATAATAATAATAATAATGAAAATGTTTTGTGTTTTGTATGAGTGTTTTCATGATTGCGAAATGCATTTTTTGTTGTTGTTTTCTTTTGCTTTTGAAATTTTGCATTTTTGAAGGCTGTGTTCAGTGAGACAATGGTTGACCTTAAATCATGCGACATAGCCAACTCTATTTCTAACTCATCGCTCACATACAAACACAAGAATCATTGAGGAACTTTCGGTTGCTTTGAGGAGTCCTCTATCTAACCTGCACAAATGAACAACTTTGGAGAAATGTCAAAAGTGTCTGCTTAAGTGGTTTGGTAAGACCTTAATGGAAATAAGGAAAGTTGGAAAGGACTACATGAACCCTGAAGACAAATCTAGCAAAGGATTTACCTTAACCATCTCACTTTGCAAAATAAACAGACGTCATCCTCTCCCACTCGCTCAGGGAATTTTGCCGAGATAAAATTGACATTATCGAAAGACTGAACAGTAGGAGAGGGTATGCAGATATCTTCGTCAGGGCTATGGGCGCTCGCTGGAAGTGGAGCAAGGTCTGTGATGTCAGGGCGATGGACGCTCGCTGGCAGCGGAGCAACACTGAAGCAAGTGGGTAAAGGTAACTAAAGGCTCCATGCCAGTGAATGCTTTACTAGACTTCTGTAAAAGGGGGAATGAATCAGGGTTACAAGAATCGAAGGAGGAATAAAGGTTAAGAACCCCACAGGCAGATCTTGAAGCATAAACCAAGGAATTTCAAATGCAAGGGTGAACGAAGCTTTGATTTAAAACTAATAAAGGTTCTCTACTAGATTTAGCATCAACTGAGCATGAAGGAGGAACATAGATTCTACTTTCACCCAGTAAGTTGCCATTTGTTGAGCACTCAACACACCCTAAAAAGTCTATGTACAGTTTTACTTTTTGGGTACCACTTGATCTTTTACACTGTCTTATTCTACTTCACTATGAAAATTGTTGCCTTTGCTTATCATTTTGTTTCTCAATTAAGTCTATCAAAGTTGGCTTGAGTATGCGAAAAACCATAACTTAAAAGACTAACATTTGAATTAAAGAATCGACAGTCAAAACTTTTTCCCGACGCGCTTAAGAAATTCGACATCGGAAATAATTAGAGGTAACAAAAATTTCTCAAGAGAACAAAGGTAGTCGAGCGCCGATCTTCATTGGCGTCAGCAGACGGGAGTTTTTATTATGCTACAAGCATCACCAAAGACATTGTCGATGACCGATCCCTTTGGCATCGGCAAAATTCTAACAAAGTAAGTTCTCGCGAAGAAAGAAATGATATCGCCAATAACCAAATTCTGAAACGTTTTTTCGGCATCGGGAGTTTTCAAGGATGATAATCTACAAGGGAACTATGTGATGGAACTGTCTCTGAAAGCCGATCCCCGATAACTTTCGGCATCAACGATATTTTAGAAGGATAACTTGTATAGATCATGATAAGTCAATCCTCGATCGCTGACCCTGACACCTTTCGGCCTTGACAATCCCAGGTTTATCTCAATACAGGTCTCTTGTCGAAAGACCTGACTCCAATTGAGAAATACGGCCAAACCACTTGTCATATTTTTCCACCTATCGTTGCCCGAGTAGTTAGACATATGATCTAGTTTTTCTTGAGTCGTTACTAGCTCCTAAGACCCACGTCGCATCCCGAACCAGTTTTTCCACGTCGGCATCGTACGACGAAATCAATCAGCATCGGAGGTTTTCTCTGAAGGATGCTAATAGGAACATACAGAAGGATATCACTGATTCCCAATCTACCCACTAAGAAAGCGACGTGATGGGTTGTTTTAACTCTAAAATACGATGGATCTGAAGCATTTAAAGAACTAATTAATTCCAAAATATCGCATTAGTTGCTAATTCGTGCACGAATCAAAAGGACCGTTTGAACGTGCCGATATAATTGATCACCCTCCGCTTCTCCACTGTCAACCCACGTAGAATTTATTTGTAGATATTCGGCGGTAGGTTGTTTTGAATTTCACTCATTACTCGAATTAACTGGTTGATACGACTGGTAGGATCTCTCCCGTTAAATCCTCTTGATTCATTGTAAACAAGACTATTATGTGCGCAAATAATTCTGGAACACCCAAAGGAGCGAGATGAACAATCCGGGGAAATCTTCCAAGGTCTAGTGAGTATTAAACAACAGGTTTAGCAAGCATTAAAGGTATGTACCGATCTATGGGTGTTTTATGATTCATTTCTTTTGTTTTATCCGATGTTACTCTGTACACATGCCTAAAGGATCATTTTCGGTTGCAGGAACAATGCTATCGAAGAAACCTACCACCAAGAAATCTCCAAGAGCGCTGAAGCTACAGGAACCAGAGGTGGGATAAGTTTCCTCCCCAACGGTTGCAAGACAATTGGAATTTGCTCCAAAGCTGGTGCCCGACATCAAAACAACCACCAAGAAGGCTTTCATTCAGCCCCTGGCCTGTGGAGACACAGAGGCGAGCATCGAGACTAAGACAGTATTCCCACACTGGGAAGAACTTTTCAAGAAAATCAACCGGGAGGAATTCCCCGAATATACCCCGCACAACGATCCCGATATGAGAAGACTCGACGATGAAGTCCTCTCGAATGTCCGAAAGGCGTATCTGCACATGGTGGCAAGTAGGAATTTGGTATTCCTCTGCATAGAACTCCTGAAATGGCTTATCGATCACACTGACACACAAATATGTTTGATTAATGACGATGTGTCAGGGTTTTCCTCCCAGTGGAAGTGCAGAATCACTACAAGCTCAGAGAGTCGGAAGTATGACTAAACATCGATTTTGTTGTAAGATTCTATGAGAAACATGACACCAGCAAGGTGATGGCATTGTGGTGGAGAGAGGATAAAAATTTCACCAATCAAACCTCTGGCTGGTACTCGATGGCCAATCTAAGAGAGTTGTACATCTATCTAATGGCCCTCCTCTGTCGATTGCATAGGGAGAAAGACTACTCCAGGTTTTCGAAGGCTTGGATGCCTCTAGATTATAATGTAGCCATCTCCAAAATAGGTTTTAACTGGGGTGCCATCATCTCCAAACAGTTGAGCACTTGCATACGACAGGCTCAGACGCCGAAAGAGGGAGAAACCCCTTCCTTCTACATGGATTTTTATCTATTGGACGTCATCTGTGCCAAGAATCTCTTTGCCATAATGAACTTGAGTTGGCACGCCTCTGAAGTCTTGATCCATGTATATTTCGAAATCTTGTGGGAGAACATGTACAAGAAATCCTACTCTCTCATCTGCGACCAATTTATCGCACGTATTTATTTTTTGATGTTCAAGAAAGAGTGCCCAAGGCTATCGAATGCAGCCAAAAAAGGTTGTATCGAAAGTTGGCCAATGGTATCTGGATGAGTGTGATACCTACATCAGGGTTTTTGGCGCCACCGAAGCACCCCATCTGTAACCTGTATATGTCCCCGATCGACTAGTAATAGGGGAAATCTGTTATCAGCCCATTCTGCAAGGTTACAATGCTACTTTGGTAAAATATAATAAGCGAGCCTTCATACCCTATGGATTTCATATTGGTATATACATGGTAAAGGACACCATGTAGGCCAAGCAAGAAGGGTTAAACCAATTAGAGTTATGATTCCAGATTGGTCATTTTCACAATCACGACCCCAAGGGTCTGGTCCTGAAGCATGCATCACAGGTATCATCCTGTTGGCCATATGCCCATGAAAGGTTTGAGGATGAGATCTTCATCAAAAATGCTCAAAATTGGGATGAGGTGGTAGCAAGGATGGCTGACCCTAAGGCAACCAGGTTCAGGTCCCGAGAAGAAAGGATAGCATCTGAATCAGTCGAAGCAGTGGAAGCTCCCTAGGAAGCCACCGAAACAGCAGATATTTCCCAGGTAACTCTAGTACAGGATAATATTTTTCCCGAGGATCGGGATGCATTGGAGAGAGAGGCACTCATGTATCAACAGGTCGAGAAGATAATGAAACAGATGCGAGATAACCCGGACCTTGTCAGAATGCCAAGGCTTCCGACCAATAGCCCAAAAGAAAGTCCGGTGGGGCCAAGCGGTCCTGATTTCATAAACCTTGATAACATCAATGGGTCAAATGACCCTAAATCCACAATGCCACGGGCCGGATCGCCAGCAGGTGTGATGAGTCAATCAGATATGGGTCGGGTATCAATGGAAACAAGCACGCCTAATCCTTTGAATGCGTTTATAAATATATATAGTGACGATGAAAGCCCAGAGGCATCTATCAGGACCCCTACGTGTGTCCAAGAAGAAATGGAACCTGAGAAGACTTCTTCTCTTGATCCTAGGGTCCAAACCCAGGAGGTCCCACAAAAGGAAATAGAACCTGAAAGCGTTCCCAACACAAAGAGGCCTGATGCACTGGAGACCCGAGCAGACAATATGAAGGACAAGTTAGAACCAAGTTAGCCAAAGGAAGGTTCCCCGCAAAAGGAAATCTGTGTTTCAACGGCTGATGAACAAGTAAGTATCGAGTATTTTCCCGACGTCTCTATTTTGCTCGATACTCAGATCTTCGACAAGCAACAGATAGAGTCCGGGCCCTCGGAACACAATGAGGAAGTTCAAGGATCCGATCATGAACAAGTATACACCACCGGAAATATGGGAAACACACTCACATGGGATGATCAGCAGATACCCGAGCATGTGGACAAGGTAGTCGATATTTATGCAATCTTCTATGATCGAAAGAGGAAATCCATCGTCCAAAGAACCACAAAGAAAAGGAGTATCGCGTTGGATCACTCCATCCTCATCACTACAGAGGATAATTTGATAAACACAGCAAATGCCTGAACATCGGAGCTCCTCGGCATGGGGATGGCGATCTCGGATGCCACCCTGGACAGAGCCAAATGAGATGAAAAGGAGTTGGCCACCACCCTGAAGGAACTAGAACATTTGCACCACCTGGTTGAGTACTATCAGGGCGCCACTCAGACAGTGGTATACCTGAGAAGTGAGTTTGAAGAAGCTTACAACCAATTCACAAAAGAGCGACACCTTTTTACTATGAAGATAGTCGAGCTCCAGGAAGACACGCTCATGGCACTCGCAACATGCAAGGATATGGAGCGATAGTATGAAAGGGCGCAATAAGCCATAGAGAGAATCAAATACATTGATGTAGTTCAGTAGGGCCGAGATAAAGAAGAACACCGCATCCAGATGTTGGCCAAAAGCAGTCTTGATCACATGAAGCGATCAGCCGAGTATTGGGCTAAGATGTCTCAGGACTCACACTGAGAAGTTCAAGAGAAGTGGGCCAAATGTGAGAAACATTGGGGTAAAATCAACAAAGCAATGAAGGATATCGGACTCCCCTAGTTTGGTGCACCCCACGACTTCGTCCACTTGTGAGACAAAGTCGAATCGCATACCAAGAAAGATTCACTATGGGCCGAAGAGCTAGCAAAGGTGACCGAAACAATGCCAAGGCAAGTGCAGCGATTTATGGAACATCTGATTAGAGCTCGGACTGTGCTACAACAATTAAACACTAGTCTGGTGAAGTACCGGGTGCATGTAGTAGAGGTCAGAGGAATTTACGCGGCTCTGATGGAACAACACAGATTTCCATGGGCCCAAACCTGCTAAGAGTTGTTCGTCAGTTGGTTCGAGTATGAGAAAAGTCACCCTTTCAAGTGATATCTTGAGTTGACTGATAAAGAAACTGTTAGAAGAGGACGCCACGTGGCAAATTTTGTTTTGTTCAAACTACACTTAGCCGTTATTTTCAGTTGAATTTTATATTATAAATAAGAACATCGGCCAATTAGTTAAAGGTCGATGGTTGTTCCAAGAAACTCTTTTTTTTTGGTTTTGTTAAGAACTATTTTCGAGCTACCTTTAATAGAGAAGTCCTGTTGAACTAGAGACAAGATATATTTTCATCAAATGCATGTGTGATTGGACGTGGAGAAGAATTATTTCCTATCTCGTCTAATGAATGGATGTTGTAATGAGTAAGAGCAATTAATTATGTTGTCAAGTTATCTGGTGCAATGTTTTGTTGTTCTTTTCTTTAATGATGAAGATGAATCGTTGTGTTATTATGTGATGGATGATTAAGTAGGTGAATTATTTTGCTTGCCATTGTTTTATCACATATGTGTTTTCTTTCTGATAATTAGTATCTCAAACAATAATTGGATGCTCACATGGTTAATGTATTAGTACTAGGCCTGTGGTATAAAATTGTCGTCTCCATGCTTGAGTAGCGGGTTATCCCAAGCTCATCAACTTCCCCAGTAGTTAAAACTTAATCATGTTTGTTGCCAAGTTGGTTTATATCGGCTTACATCTCATGTAGGTCCCACCCAAGAGAAAATACAAAAAGAGATAGTCCAAACTGAAGGAAGAGCATTCACAATAAAACGTAAAGCCCATCGATAAATATGTTGGATCGCAAGATCTGGAGAACCATTCCACTATTAAACGCTACATAGTCTAATTGGGCCTCGGTGGCGGGTTTGGTTCCTACTGTTGAATCAAGGGATCTAGGACCCATCAACAGAACCCAGGGTTCCCTAACCTTCTTCGGGGAGTTACAAGTATGCTTGTTCACTGTAATTTCATCAAATTTCCCCAACATATTCTTTACTATCAAGTATTTTTCATTTCGAGTATTTGGTTTTTGAATGCAGGTACTCATCAACAAGCTTACAACACTTTCTAGTTATGGTCATTCTATGGCCCCTTCAAGTATATGTTTCGAAATGGGCATGTAGTCAGTCCCTCTGTGAATAATTTCATTTACTAGTGTCCTCCCTCGACATCTACCTTCAGGATCACAATACCCGGTACCACAACAATTCACCTAGCTCCACTTTGTAAGGTACAATATATATTATGCAGAGCATAAACATAATTATTATGACGAATACTAGCATAAAAAACAAAATAGAGAACAACAACACCATAAATGATACCTTTACCGATAGACCAAGTTCACTTGCCTCTTCAAAGGGGAAACCTCTAGCAAAGCATATCTTAATTACAAAATAATTCTCAAGACAAAAATTCCCATTCTTTCTACTCCTATTTATACTATTTATATCTTCTATAGAACATTCTAGAGGAAGATCTTTTTAGAAGCAAAAGCTTCTATTAAGTCTTCTTACATTAGACATGTTCACATTAGTACATATGTATTATCTACTAATGTTGACCTTCATTACATAGAAAACATATCACTTTACCTACTTGAGGGGTTAGGGAGGTTAGGTCCCTAATGTGCTCTCCCCTTGAAAACAACCTTGTCCTCAAGGCTTGAGATGGGGAAATTGTTCCATAATGGAAACCAATTCCCAGGTGGCATGTTCTGGTGGTGTATACTCCCACTGAATTAAAAATTCCTTGATGTTGCATTGACGGAGATTACACTCACAATGGTCCAAGACTGCTTGATGTTACAACCAAATGGAGCCTTCTTCATCCAATTCAGGGAGACTGCTTTGAGCATGGCTTGTAGTTCCAATCACTTTCTTTAAGCAATAGACATGAAAAATAGGATAAAGTTTAGAGTGACTGGGGAGAGCTAAGTTGTAGGCTGCGAGCCCCACATGCTTGAGAATTTTATAAGGACCATAAAACTTGGGAGAAAGTTTCTAACATGTTCACCTTTGATTGAAGTTTTCTTATATGGTTGCAAATGAAGAAACACCCAGTCCCCTTTAGCAAAATGGCATTCTAAAAGACCCTGGTCGACTTGTTGCTTCATGCAATTCTGAGCCATGACCAAATTTTCTTTGAGGGTACGCTATGACAGGTTGGAATCTAAGTGTGTTGTTGATGTTTTGAACCTTGGATACATCGAGTAGGTAGGATAGACCATATAGTGGCTTTTTTACTGTAGACCACTTCAAAGGGAGTCATACAAGTGGCAGCATGGTAAGATATGTTTTACCACCATTCAATTAGTGGTAACCCCTGATCCAATTGAGTTTTTTTGTCATACACAAAAGGTCAAAATATGTTTCCAAGTACTTGTTGATATGAGTTTTTCCATCCATCTAGGGATGATAGGTCTGTTGGATTAATGAGAGGGGGGGTGAATCAGTAATAGCGTAATTATAATCCTTTTTCTTCAATTGTTATATCAATGTAGAATTATTATCCAATAATGAGCAGTAAGAAATAAACAATCACATACATACACAGTACACCAGTGTTTTACG
>SNQJ01S0080275.1:39672-51887 GCA_010110895.2 Picea sitchensis | reverse complement strand
GCTTTCACCATAAGGGGGCCACTTTGGAGTTCATCCATATTTACTTCTTATTAACCATGGAAAAAAAAATAGTGAGTCATATTTACATCAAACAATATTGGTTCCATTACTCAAACCTTTGTGCTACGGGGCTTTCTTCAAGGGTTGACATCAATGACAACCAACCTTAATCAACAAGGTCGTGCTGAGATGCAATTTTGTTCCTTGGAGCTTAAACAATTCTTGCCAAAAATTGTGATTGAAAGTTGGATCGTGATCGAAGACAATAAAGTGAGGCATGCCATGGAGTTTGAATATATTATCCATAAAAAATTGAGCCACTATAGATGCGGTGAATGAGTGTTGGAGAGCACATAAATGAGCATATTTGGAAAGATGATCTACTACAACCATGATGACTGATTTATTACCTGATTTGGGTAAGTTGACAATGAAGTCCATAGAAATATCCATCCATATAGCAGGTGGAATAGGGAGTGGTTGGAGTGTGCCTGGAGTTTTGACTGTTTCACCCTCGTTGCATTAACAAGTATCACATTCGACCACAAAGGTGTGGATGTCCTGTTTCATGCCTTCCCGGAAAAAAGAACGTTTGACATGTTCATAGGTTTTGTGAAAGCTTGAATGCCCAGTTGTGGGTGAAGCATGAAGTTGAGAGAGCACACTAGATTTAAGGTGAGACTATTTGCTTAAATACATGTGATCTTTATAGCGAAGCTCCTCATTTTTCCAAGAGTATTCCGAAGAGGTCCAAGGATCTTGCTGCAATTGTTGGATCATGCAAGAAAGTTTGGGATTTTTCAACCATTCCCAGTGAATATTCTGTAGCCAATCTGCTACAATGAAAGATAGGGAAAAGAGGAACCCTTCTTGTTTACATTTTCTTTAAAAAAACATCAACAACCACATTTCCTTTACCCTTCTTGTAAATGATCTCATAATCATAACCAAACATCTTGGTCACCCATTTACGTTGCTTTAGGGATGAAATTATTTGTTCCAAAAAACAATTGAGGGTACAATGATCAGAGTTAATTTTGAAGCATTTCCCCAACAGATAAGGACACCAGAGATCCACTGCATCTAGAATAGACAACATTTCCTTTTCATAGGTGGATTTTCCCAAATGGCACTCTGAAAGTTTTTTACTAGCAAAAGCCAAAGGTTTGCCATCTTGCACGAGGACTTCCCTAATTCCTTTCCCTAAAGCATCACATTCCAAAACAAAAACTAGAGTTTTTCACATAGCCTCTTTCAACGTTTGTAAGCATTGATTAACTGCGAGAATCCAACTGAAAGCATTATTTTTAAGGAGATCAATGAGAGGAGTTGCATTTTTACCATAATTGTGAACAAACTTGTGATAATACCCCGTTAAACCAAGGAAACCATGAAAACTTTTAAGATTTTTAGGGATAGGGCAATCCTTCATAGCTTCAACTTTCTTAGTATCCACAAGTACACCATCCTTGTCGACAATATGACCCAGGTACTCAACTTTAGAGGCTCAAAAGTAAATTTTGATTGTTTGAGAAAAATTGTGTGCTTAGACAGTAAGTGTAGAACTTTATCCACATGGGATAGATGGGCTTGCCAAGCTTTAATATAGATGAGGATATCATCAAATAAAACTAAGACAAAATGATGGAGGAAGGGATAGAAGACATGATTCATGAGACTTTGAAAAGTGGAAGGTGCATTACACAAGCCAAAGGGCATGACCAAGAACTCATAGTGACCCTCATGAGTTTGAAAGGAATTTTTGGGAATATCTTCCTCTTTCATACATATATGGTGGTATCCAAAACGAAGGTAAAGTTTGGTAAAGTACCAAGCATCACTTAATTCATCCAAAGGGTCATTAATGACAGGAATGGAAAACTTTTCTTTGATTGTTATTTTGTCGAGGGCGTGAAAAATCAAGACACATTTTCCAAGTGCCTTCTTTCTTGAGTATCATGACTACATGAGAAGAATAAGGGCCGGTACTAGGACGAATAACACCCCCCTCTACCAATTCTTGAACAATTTTCTCAAATTCATTTTTATAGGCAAAGGGATGACAATAAGGGCCAAAATTGGGAGGAAGACTGCCAGGGACCAGGAGACTGGAATCATCATCAACACCATGAGAATGAATATGTCCTTGGGGAGTGTTAAAAACATTTTGGTGTTGGGATAACATAGATTGGAGGTCAAGATGCATAGTAGGTGAGGGGTCTCAATCTCTTGAATGGAATAGAGTTGGGAAATAATGTCATAATGACCTTTTTTGAGTAGCTTTTCCATTCGGTAGGATTTGATGATATCAGGGGAGCCTCTCATGATGCCTTGGAACTTATATTGTTGTCTTTCCTATTCGAATTGCATGGTTAATTCCTTAAAATCCATGGTGATGGGGTTGAGTGCGCATAACCATTCAACACCGAGCACAATGTCGCAACCACCCATGGTGATGGGGTTAAGTGTGTGTAACCATTTAGCATCGAGCACAATGTCACAATGTCCCATGTTGATAGCAAACATATGAGATTTCACATGGTACTAACCAATTTTTAGGCACACATTTTCACAACGCCCCCCACATTTCATGGAACCACCATTTTCAATCATGATTTGAAAATTGTTGACTGCGTGGAGATAGCACATGGTCTCTTGAGCAATGCAACAATGAACAAAATTATGGGTGTTTCCACTGTCAACTAGGATAATGACTTTCCTATGCTTATTGTATCCAAGTAACATGAGGGTTTGGGGAGTATAAAAACTAGTGAGGGCATTCAGCGAGATAAGCGATCCGACTTCCAATGGATCAGAGGGCAGGATATGATCATCAACATGTGGTATCTCTTCAGCATGGGGAACATCAGTATCCTCATCAGAAACATCCTCAGGAATGGCCATACAAAGATTATGTTCCTTGCACTTGTGTCCTGGAAAATATTTGTCATCGTAATTATAGCAAATACCCTTAAGTTGGCGTTCAACCATTTCTTCTTGGGTTAATTTCTGAATCTTGAGAGGAATGGAAGGAGGGGATGGATTGGTGGGTCTAGGGTGAGAAATAAAGGAGGTTCTTATGCTTTGGGAAGAGACCACATGTTCTGCTTCCTTGGTGTGTTGAGTAGCTTCAAACCAAGTCTGGGGGCGAGCCATTAGGACATGGGCTCGGATGTCATCCTTCATGCCACTAATAAAGCATTCTCGGAAGAAGGTATTGGACACGCCATCTGTTCTGAAATCCAATTGCTCGAAGGTAGTGATATAGTCTTCCACTGTGCTAGACTGTTTCAACTTGGTTAAACGACCCAAATGATGTGTGTTGATGTCAAAGCATCCATAAAGATATGAAACAAACAATGTCCAAGCAACATACCCTCTGCGTGAATTTTTATGCCATTGCCATCATTTCCACCGCTTAGGATCCAAATAAAGGATACCAATATGAAGTTTGGCCAACTCATTAGTAATACCATGCAAGGAGAAATAATGTCTCATTTGAGTGACCCAACCCGTGGGATCCGGGACATCAAATTTATTCATGTCTGCTTTCGGAAGATAGAGTTCATGATGAGGAGGGTTGGAATGAAAGAGAATAGAATGGGAGGAACCAGAGTCTTCTGGGTTATAAGGTTATGTAGAGGAGAGAGGATCTTGGGATCGAGTAAGCATTGTTGACAATTTTTCCACATTGGCCAAGAGGGCTTCTAATTGGATGAGGAGGGAATTGATGGTGTCTAGTTGCCGGAGCCATGAATTAATGGTAGAAATATTTGAAGTAAGTTTAGAGATCTATTTCCTGGTATGCTCATTGGTTTTGTCTAAGGCATTGATGTGGTTGTCAAAGTCTTGATTGCAGGTGTGGAGAATTGGGGAGTGAATGAGGTCGGTGGGTCCACACAGAAAAGGGGTCACTGACGAAGGGTAGCACTATGATCAGTGCAAAGAGAGGAATTCAATGGGATAGGTCTCAAATAAGGATGTCGTAGAGGGTGGGTGGGTCCACAGAAAAAGAAAAAAAAAAGGGTGAAGAGAGGAATCTGGTGGGATAGGTCCCAAATAAGGGTGTCAGTGGGACTGTACTCTTTTTTAACTCCTACTGAGTTATACTCCGGCATGAAGAATATTGCAATGACCAAATGCCTAAATTGTTAACAGGGAAAATTGTGTAGGAATTTCACAACCTGGATGAAGGAGGAAGGGTTGTACTGAAAAAGTTCCCCTTTGTTTTCATTATGTTCTATGTTAGCGACAAGGGCTAGGGTTTTGAGGGTTTCTATAGACAAGGGTTGTGCCTATTTTATATCTCTTTGATATACTTGTGGTGTCGAACAATAGTACTCTACCCAATATCTCAAGGCACCAACTAAGGAGGCTCGACCATACCCTTAGTCGTACTACGCGATTACCCAAGTACGCAAGAGTGATCTTCCGGAGTGTTGTTCTCAGTGCCATTATAGCATTCAAGCGACGAATAAGATGATCTATAGTTGGTTTCAAGAGACCTAGGGGAATCCCTATATACCCAAAGCTACATGAGAGTGATGGTCGTGTACAGGTGTTGTCTAATGCAGTAGTTCTCGAAGGGGTACCAATAGGGGTTACAGAGGTTTCCAACAAGGTGAAATAGTAGTTCCAAGTAACCTGTGAAACCATTTGTATTTCTTATGTGTAGTCCTCCCTAGTCCTAGTTTTACCTACTCAACGACAAATATTTGTGCTTTAAAGATGTCGACAGTACACGTCTCTAGGCTGAAAAAAAATTGTCTAAATTTTTTGCAGAGGAAAGTGCTTTGATACCACTTGTAAGGTACCAAATGTATTATGTAGAGTAGAAATTGAATTATTATGATGAATACCAACAGAAACAACAAAATATAAAGAATAATAATACCATAAATGATACCTTTATTAATAGAAATCCAATTTCAATTGTCTCTTCGAGGGGGAAACCTCTAACAGAGCAGAGCTCAATTACAAAACAATTCTCAAGACAAAAACTTTCCCATGCTTTCTACTCTCATTTATATTATTTCTATCTTCTAGAGAACATTCTAAAGGAAGATCTTTCTACAAGCGGAAGCTTCTATTAAATCTTCTTACATTAGACATGTTCACGTTATTACATAGTCCTTGTTTACTAATGTCGGCCTTTATTACATAGAAAAAATATTATTCTACCTACTTGAAGGGTTAGGGAGGTTAGGTCCCCAACACATTTCCATCTTGTTGCTGCGCACTCGTAGTTTTTTTACCCATATGGGTTGTCTCACACATTTTGGTCCCGTAGGAAAATTGCACCCATGTTTTTTATCCCATAAGCACGACAGTCCATGTAGTTCATACTTCAGAGAACGAACCTCTATAGACAAGGGTTGTGCCTATTTTATAGCTCATTGATATACTTGTGGTGTTGAACAATAGTACTCTACCCAATATCTCAAGGCACCAATTAAGGAGGCTCGACCATACCCTTATTCATACTACGCAATTACCCAAGTACGCGGGAGTGATCTTCCGGAGTGTTGTTCTCAGTGCCATTATAGCAGTCAGGCGATGAATAAGATGATCTATAGTTGGTTTCAAGAGACCTAGGGGAATCCCTATATACCCAAAGCTACATGAGAGTGTGTTAAGAACCTGAATAGATCTACAAATATAATCACCACAAATACTGAANCCAATTCCCCCCCCCAACCCTACATCTATCATCACACATGTCTCATCTCCCTAAGTTGAGCCCATTAATCATTGGGGCACCTCGTCTCTATGTTTGCACATTCAACCCAATTATTCTTTATTCTTTTGGTAATTGTACAAAGGTCATTTTAATTTCCAACAAACAAATAGACTTAGGCCATCGCATTCGATGGTGTCATTTTTTCACACAGTGACAACCCTTTTTTCTCTTGGTTGGAGCATTCAGACTAAAAATCTTTGCGTCTACAAACAACCATCTTATTGGCCAAACCTCATGTATCCCAAAATATTTTATGTTTCATCCCCAAGTTTCCAATGATAACTACCCACTATTTGCAGCCTCTCCATTCTCAATTAGAATGTGACGAAACCTAGCCATCATTTGAATGTATCCATGACATAAGACACTTTTTGTATAGTTATAGTTTTGGATCATCGCCATCGTCAACCATCACTTATGTTCCAACCAAGGGAAGTCTTAAAAACCCAATTATCATAGACCTCATCCATCCTCACCAGTCACACATCACTCTTACAAATCAGTCACCACTACCATATTGATAGTTGATTTCAAGAGGAACCTCACTTCTCGTTGTCGCGATCGCATTCATGTTGACCTCACATTAGTTTCTATGCATGTTGCAGTTTCCTTGTTCTCATTACCCTGCAAGTTATTTCCTTGACGGGGAAAAGAGAGTCAACATTTCGCTCTACTTCCATCGACCCCCCTGATATTCAACATCAACACTATTCATATAAAGTCGGGTCTTACTTAGGGACCGTTGCATTTCTAAGTACCAGCTGAAGTCCCCTAGAATTGACAAGCCATCGTGGAATTCAAATCTTGAACATCCACTTTAAATGTCCAACTAAAACTCTAGGGAATTCTCTCCTTCAGAGTCGTCATTCACTGTAACAGATGCCTTTGAGGGTGCTGCAGATTTCTACTCATCAAGTTTTTTCAGTTACAGGGTCATATCAACGTTCATTCTTCAGATGATCCATCTAGAGATCACCTCCTCTTGTGTATCATTGTAATTACTTTTGGTTATTGCATGAGCGTGGGGGCATTCCTGCCTCATTTATATAAAGCAAGATCATTCATTTTTTCACAAGGTTATTTGTTCGCAGGTATAACTCCCCTTCTTTCTCTCTCGACGGTTCTTATCCCTTCACACCTTTTCTCTCTCTACAACAAAGTATCAATGTACAAAAACAAAAGGAAATGAAGATGTATTTAGGCTATACGTCTGCTCCTAATCTCACACATCAGGGGGCATATGTTATCACTTAAAATCACCCACAGAGCTATACAAGTGATTGTTGGAGGAACCATCAATTTAGTACATCAAGATGGCATTAACATGTCACCTTTAGCAAAGCAAAAAACTATACCAAGTGGGTTTTTATGTCATTTGTGCGGAGCAACAACACCGGATTTAGCATCATTCATACACATATGTGCAAAGCAAAAACATCGGATTTAGTGCCATTCACACACATCTGCTTGATTGTTCACTCGAAAGTCACATGGATCGACAGAAGGGAAGTTTCACCAACTTTCTAGCGCATTGATAACTAAAACTCCCATCAAAAAATTACTTCCAACTAAAGGACTAAAGGGTCTCGAGCCCATAAGCATTAAGAGCATGTACAACATTTGAATGGATGTCTTCTCAAGCATGGGAGACCACACCCAAGTGGCCTCCCCATTCACATTGAAACTAACTCTTATAAAACCTTCTAGGGGCCTATAAATAGAAGCCATGAACATGCAAAAAAGAGAAGAAGTTTAAGTAATGTTATGTTGTTTGCATGAGTATTGAGAATCCTCTTTTCTCACCAACTCATCCATAACTTCGTAACCATTATTGCTTGATATATTGAATCTCTCGTCCATTGAGAGTTTTTGTACAAATATTTTTACCATTTTATTCTTGGGAGAGAAAGGTTCTTGAAAGGCAAAAGAACCCATCCCAAAGAGGAAGGAGGGAGCTCACTTGCTCACCAATTTCCCTGCGGTGTTGTATGTATTGTCTTTCCATTCGTATAATACATTCTACCTTGTTTTACTCTTGCTATTCCATTTCATGATATTATTTCCTTATCTTTGTTATTTTATTTTACTTGGTTGTGTTCCAACAACTCTAATCAACATTTTGTGGCGATAGTCAAGCCTAGGCTACCACTTAACTTGCCTTTCTTGCACACCCAAGTAGGTAAATATCCCTAGTGAATGAGGTTAGACTAACTGATGGAGCAGTCAAAGATAAGTAACTTATTTCCCATGATCTTCAAGTTATATTATCAAATGTGAAAGAGATGGTGGAGGAAAATACCTAGAATCAAATGACCAATTCCCTTAACCTTGTGAGCAATTTAGATAGCAACCTTCTAGCACAATTTCCTACTCCAAATATACGCACAAGTCAGGAAACAACCTTCCTCAAACTTGATCAAGCATATAAGTAAAAAAATATAAACTTATGACAAATTAATTATAATCGATATGAGGTAAATCAATTCCATCTACAACCCATTAAATTGAAAACAAATCAAGATAATATTGCACAATGAATTGGGTGGTGGAAGAAGAGAGATATTTATATATATAACATAAACATAAAAACAAGCTATAATACCTGGTTTTTGTTGTCAGTACCTTCATCACCCAAGTGTAGGTTCTTCTAACCTAAGCCACTTATTAGTCTCAACTTCGCCAACAAGTCTTAGTTTCATTCTCTTAATGAGGATTTAGATCCAAATCAAAACTAGAAAGTGTTATCAAAACCAAGGGGTTCTGATGGTGAAAAAACTATAAATACCTAGGCAAATAATCCTTTATACAATTATCTATCATGTATCTATATCAACTAGTCATGGACCTTTCCCCAACATGAAACTCTTATTTATACGATGGGAAAGTATTTATGGTCATTCGGATTCAACACCATGGGTGTACAATTGTAGGGACACCATGATCCCCACTCAAGACCACACATTTTGAATAATTATTATCTTTTTGTGCCATTTTGGAGTTGCTTATGGTTTGCATGGAGGAAACTAGCAAGTAGCTCACGACTTACCATAAGCAAACCCATGAGCATATAGGAATAAGCTAAAAATTTATATAAATGGAGTGGCAAGTCATAGAGGTATCAAAGATGAGTGGCCAAGCAAAGTATAGATGGTCAAGGGAGACCAAATATAACTATAACACTTGTTAAGACAATCGTCGACAATAAAAATTGAGACAAAGTCATTGGTAGCCAAGAAAAATCTCATACTCAGTGGAAGTTGTAAAGCAACCTTGTTGTTGGAAAACATGCCTTGATACTATATTATAAGAAAAGGGCTATGACACCATGTTAGAAAAGTATGCTTTGATACCATGTTGGAAATTAAAGAGAGCAATGATCAACAACCATCTAATATCTTATGAGCATGTATTTTTAACTCGAGCAAATTAAAACGAGAAAATACAAGAGACAAGAAAACAATGATTTATATTGGTAAAAATCCTACGATGTGTAGAGGAAACATCCACTATCAAAATTGAATCACTTTATTAATCACCAAGCCTTGTTACAAAAAGTCTCTAAAACCCCTCAAGTATAAATCCTTACAAGATCTACAAACTTATAGTATTCATGATCCACAACAATGGATGAATAATGACCTCAAGACATACTTAATATACAAGCTTCAATAGAGAGAAGACCACTTGACACAACGGATGTGGAATTAATATAGGATTTACCTCCCAAGTAACTTGATTGCTTATATTGTATAGGGATCATATAGCCATCCATTTTAAGTAACAAGAGCCATAAAAATGCTCCCATTAGGTCTAATGATGCCCCATTACATGTACAAAAATACCCCAAAAGTGATGTTTTTGAAATCTACAACTACCATCATAATGACATCAAGTACACCAACAAATGTGGCCTCTATACAAGATTACAACACATGTAACATTATAAACCCTCGATGTTGACCAGGGGAACAAATACACATTTGCAGGAATATGTGATTGCAATAACATTCCCCCTCATTAACAACTTCTCTTGTCCCCAATAACTTTCGAAGATGGAAAAAAGTTGCGTGTGTAAATTATCAATAGAATTATAACCAATATTGACAAAATCAACTTGACCATGATGAAGTGCAAACAAGTTCTGTATGGAGAGTCAATTTGCATAACAATTTGTCTTGAAATCCTTCGCAAAAACCTCCTTGAAACCACTGACAAATGGATAGTCCATTAGCAAAACCATAACCTTCGAGGAACACCTTCATACAAACCTCTTTATAACTATTGAATCAAACACAATGAAACTCAAATCCAAGTGTAAAAAGACACAAGCATGAGCGGTCAAAGCAGGAATGTAAATTCCACAATGTTGTTAGAGATTAGTCTCCCAAAAAGAAGACATGTAATATGGCAAGGAGAATGTTGAAGCTAAAAGAGACTTGATGAAGTTGTAAATGCCAAAGATCAACAAGAATAGTCCAAACCAAGATCCCAACTACACTCTCATGGTACTCAATACGCTCAACAAGTACTCTAAACAATACTTGCAATAAGATGGTCTTCCTATCAAGAAGTGCACACATGCCAAATAGAGCAACAAAGAAACACTGTCATAAACAAAATCTCCTATGAAGATTGTTGCCATGGTTAATTAATCAAATAGTTGCAAACTATGATTGAGTTTGTGTCAAATGGGTCCATAACATTAGAAATTGTAGTTTCAATATTTATTTGTACGCCATGTGATATTCTTTGTATAATGAGGCCTCTGTTTGTTCCCATCACTCTTCCCAACAACTAACTTTTTCACATCTATAGGCTTTTGGATGCAACCAGTGACTAACCACCCAAAAAAAATTTCTCTTAAGCACATCAACCATATTTTTTTATACATTTTACAGTAAGGGGCATCAAACTCAAGCCCTTTTACAAGTCTAAATTCCAATGTGAGAAAACCCAAAATTAAAACACATAAAGAAAAAATTGCCAAATCTAATTGCATTAACGGAAAAGTACGCGACAAAATTAGAAAAATAAAATAGCGAAAAAAAATCCAATAATTATTGTAGGACAAAGTATAACTCTATGAACTGTACTCAGAAGAATGAAATTTTCTATTAATACAATTTTTTGAAAACAAAAATAGGAAACTCCGAAAAATCCTTAAACAAAAAAGTTCATAAATTTATATTTTCAAAAGTAGAAAATTCTAAAAATATTATTAAACTTCATAATGAAATTTGGATGCTAAAATGACTGAATCTGGAAAGGCACTGAATAAGACCCCCAATTTTTTTTGTGTAATCTATTTGTGGTTTATTTTCCAAAAAATAACTTTTGAATTTAGGAGGCAATTTTAGCAACACACGAAAGTCCATTTTGTGTGAATTTGTAAACATCGGTTCTTCAATCACTACACAAAAGGTTCCATACAAACATGTATGGAACCTTTAAGCGCTGTGAAAGTTTAAGCGCTCTGAATATTACAAACATGTACTTGTGTTAACAAATAAAGAGAGCAATGATTAACAAGTACATGGTCCTTGAGAAGCATGCAACACTAACATAAGCATGTCAAGCGAATAAAATAATAGATATAATAACATAAAAAAATATAGGTTTAATCACTTTANACATGTACTTGTGTTAACAAATAAAGAGAGCAATGATTAACAAGTACATGGTCCTTGAGAAGCATGCAACACTAACATAAGCATGTCAAGCGAATAAAATAATAGATATAATAACATAAAAAAATATAGGTTTAATCACTTTAGTTTTTTTAATCAAAATTGAAATGTATTAAAATAAATAAAACGATGTTGTACCATGGCAAATGAAATATACAATTATTGTTTTTTTGGCCTCCTCCTACAAAAAAACCATTTTAACACGTAATTCTATAGAAAAAAAATAGATACATCAAAACAGAGTTCCAAGCGTTCCCATAGGTTTCTTGCCTAACATATTGACCCAAAATACATTTCACTCTAAAAAATATTCATACTATATTAAGCTTGCATGTTGCACTAATCTTATTGATCCTTGTTAGTGAATCGGTTACTTGAACCTTCAACTAGTTCCATATTTTGGAAGACAATGTTTACCATGTTTCCTTCTCCATGAACAAAGCTTTGAGTTCTTTGATTATTAGAGGCCAGAGAGAGGTTCTTCGTCGGTTGGGAGGAAATCAAAAGTCACAATTAACCACTTTCATCTTCCAGAGTATCTATCCAACATTTTTGTGAAAGTAGGAGGCTAAAGTGGTTGACACTTTGAGTGGCACAAGTATGTTCCAATTTGAAAAGGGGCTAGCTTGACACTTTGAGTGGCACGATAGCCCCTTTTCTTCGGGCACCTGGGCACATGGGGCGCGCCATGTGGCCAAGCACTAGGCGTTGGCCCCCTAAAACCTTTGATCCAACCCCTTTTACCTGGTCATATGGATTCCATGTGGCCTTGGTCGGTCGGGCTAGCA
>SNQJ01S0080275.1:1636-12741 GCA_010110895.2 Picea sitchensis | reverse complement strand
TCATTTAATTTGTGAGATGCAAATTAAAAGGTGACTTTTTGAGACTTAGGGAGAGTGGGTAAGTAAAGTGATTTTATCCCCACCATTGATCTCGTCTAATCTCAACCGTTAGATGAGATGACTCTTGAGCTTCCCTCATGAGGTCGATTAGGGTAAGGAGGGTGCACCATTGAGTTGGTTGTTGAGACATTTTTGAGAGAGAGCAAGAGCATTTTCGAGCAGGAGGAAACATGCCATTTATAAGAGCTAGGGCACGCATTCCAATGCATAATACTAGCACAGAAATCGAGGCAGCAAGGACAACAAGTATATGAGGCCGTACAATATGGAATTTGGGGTCTGTACAGTCTTGTGTGGGCACATAAATCGAGGAAGCAAAACTACATTTAATTATGTTCGTACAGTACGGATTTATCAGTCCGTGTAGTCATACTTTGGCATAGTTTTCGAGGAGGGACAGTCGATCGTACTGTACGGATTTCGTACAGGTCCATACAATCACTTCTTGGCACAGAAATTGAGGCAGGTTACTGTGTGGGAGTTCTGGAAAGTTTCGCATGGTTTTCAAGGAGGTCGTACAACCATTAATACACCCAGAAATTTGTTGTAGTTGTTGGGACAAATTTCAAGGCAGTCGTACAGCTATTTGGAGGCACAAAAATCGAGGAGTAGACCTGTAATTTATTGCAAAAAATTATGGAAAGAGTTTTGAGGAGTTTGGCTCAATTTCTTATGTGAAGACTTGGCACAGTTATCGAGATAAGTTTGTCATTTAATTTTCTGAAGATGAACACACTGTAACCGAATTTCTCTGAAGCTCCTAAATAATAAAAACTCCCTCTCAATGGTTTTCCCCTTGTGGGTTTTTCCAGGGTCGTTGTTAGACCGAAAATTGTGTTATTATTTTTTGAGTTTATGTGTTGCTGATATTTTATTTCTGCTTTAGAAACGATGTTCAAAATCCTCATGTTTCAGTTTTGAAAAATATTTTCCGTTGTGTTTAATTGGTTGTTATAAATCTGGGTTTGGGCATTAAACATTGGCTGAAAAATCAGCAAGACTGAAACTGGGTTGGGGTCTAAAATTTTACAGATTACAATATTGAATGTTATAAGTGGAATAAGTATGGAAACATAGCACGTGATTGTAGAAGAATAATAATAAAGTCTCCTAAACGAAACAAGGAAGAAAATGTTCTTACCAAGCATGGAGAAGAATACACAAAGGTGTGGAAAAGGAAGCAAGAAGAACAAAAAAAGGAAGAATGTGAACTTGCAATATATGCTCAAGACAAAGGAAGCCAATGGTACATTGATAGTGGATGTTCAAAACACATGATAGGAAATAAAAACAAATTTCTTACCCTAAAGGAAGAAAAAGGAGGCATTGTTACCTTTGGGGATAATGCTTCTGCAAGGATAGTTGGAAAAGGTATCGTTAGTCTTGATAATGGAAAGACCAAAACACATAATGTCTTGTATGTTGAAGGGTTAAAACACAGTATTCCAAGTGTGAGTGAGATGTGTGATCAAGGTTACAACCTCACATTTAATTCTAAAGAATGTGAGATAAGGAAAGCAGGTTTAGGAAGATTAGTGGCAAATACAAACAGAACCATGAGCAATGTATACTGTTATGAACATAAATAACATAAATATATACAAACTAATATAAACAATAAATAATAAATAATGATAATTAATCAATGAAAAGACATTATAATGAAAATATGTGTCTTATCCAAAATACATGAATATTAATGAAAGGGCACTCTATTTAGGTATATAAAACATGGTCCTCAGTTGTAATAAAATATCTCATATTCATAGTCATATACATTATTATTCGATATATATTATTATCCTAAATAGATTTCTTTATATTCCAAGTATTTTGCATATTTCATATATGAACTGTGTTGGTTCACCACATTTGGTATTAGAGTGAGTTTGATCCTGGCCTTTGGTCACTCGACTTTTAGATCAAATTTCGTTGTCTTTGGAAACAAAACCATCGGCCATTGGCCACAATATTATCAATCGGAGTTTCTCTGATTTTCTTACGTCTTTGATCATAGATCGATCTTCGACCATTTAAACGATTAAACTACATTAAAGAAAAGCTACTTAGAGTCAAAGGGACACTTGGAGGGAAAGATATCACTATTTCTATTGCACCCATTGGATGTAATAATTATATTAGTACTAAATTCGCTAACTAGTTAGCAATTCCCAAATCAAATATAATTGAAAAACTAGACTTTTGGAATGACAAATAATATGACATAACTTATTTACAACTGAATATTGGGGATTATACCGTTGTATCACAATTCACTATCGGATATTTATGGAACGATGAGGGTGACATACTTCTAGGTTCACCATGGATGGAAACATTAGGGTCTTTCATCTTAAACACGAAGAAGAAGTTTTTGAAATTCTCCTATAAGAAGAGAAAGATAACATTACAAGGCACTACATCAGAACCAAATTCAGTAACACAAGAAGACTTTAAAGATATCTCAAAAGTAATACTTCATTAAAATAAAAAATCAATGCAAAATATGCAAAAATAAATGGATAAAATTATAACAAATAAAAATGAAAAAATTTATCCCCTCAAGAATCATAGTCAGAGCTTGATCGCACAGATTAAGAAGTTAAAAGATGAGAAGAAGTCGCTACAAGAAACATTAAAATAACTTACTAGCAGGAAATCATTGATTGATAAAGAAACAATGACTGATCCCGTTGAAATAAAGAAGTCATCAGCTGTACAAATCCAAGTTGCAGAGAAAGGAACAAATACAAATCCAGTTGAAGTTAGAACTGTTGATATTATGGTAGTTGCAGGAGGTATTTACCTCCACGTGTAAACCTGACGAGAATAGAATATTCTGGGAAGCAAGAAGAAACCCTAACGAGTTGGATAATAACCCTAGAAGACAAGTTGGCTCAAGAGGATAATTTGTATTAGGTTATTAGCCTCCAAGAGAAGAAGTCGACCAGAAGAAAAATTATATACTAAGTGAATAGGCACCCAGAATGAGAAGTCGGCCCTGGCAGTTTGCCAGTTTTAGTATAAATACAGGAGGCCAGTCTTCATTCTAGCAGGCATTGTCACAACTACAGAAGCAACACTTGTGCGCACTACAGTTGGCCAGTTGTGCGCAAGTTTGGAGGAGAGCTGTTGTTGCAGTTGTTGTAGCTAGCAGATTTCAGTTTTGGCTTGGACTATATCTTGGTTATGGTTTGGACTCTCTGATCAGCTCTTGTTTGGTGCGCTATCCTTGGAGAAAGGTGTGCCACCTTTGTTTGCCTATCTAGCCTAGGTTTTGCTTCCAGAATGATTCTCTATCGAGGTTAAGGTGCTCGGAGGGTGGATTCGGCCTATGGTTGGGTGACAATAGTGATATTGTCAATGGTAAAATGAGCACATTCTAACAGGTTATGGACCCACACCTCCTTCATTCAGTCTAACCACTGGAAAAGAGCATAGCCATAAGGATATTAAGCTCATTGAAGAGTTGTCGCTAGGGTTTCTAGCAGGAGCAATTACTAGAACATTGTCGCTAGGGTTACTAGCAGGTGCAGTTGCAGAAACCCTAACCCTCTCCTTGAGGCACCTTAAGTGAAGGGATTGACCTAATTTATGGATAGACCAGTGTGCCCTAGCCTAATGCATCTCTTGGTACTCTTAGCAAGACAAGACATCAAGCTTGAGTTTTTGGTCAAATCTAGGTTTGACTAAGTCAAAGCAGCCATGACTTACTCTATGAAGTCAGAAAACAAATTAGATGGAGCTTCTAACTTCAAAGCGTGGAAGACAAGGATTGACCTTATCCTTGCCAAGAATAAAGTGTTGGATATTGTGAAAGGACAGATCGTGGAACCAGAGTTTGAAGAAGGAAAAGAGAAGGAACCGCAGAACGTTGCAGTTATGTAGAAGTTCAAAGACAATGGCATCAATGTCATGAGTATCATAGTGGACTCTATAAAATACCACTTGATTCCCTACATCTCCCATCTTGACTCGTCGAAGAAGATGTACGATGCCCTAACAAACCTCTTCTCGATCAGAAACATTGAACAAGCAATGAGTATGAAGAATGAGCTCCGTGACATTCTTGGCATAGGGGCAAACCCAAGGTTCAACGCTTCAACAACACACCAACAAAACCCTAACTACCGACCCTTTCGGAAACACCTGCGAAGTAGATGCAGTCTCACCCTAGGTAGAGGCAGGGGTGATTGCAGGACTCCAATGTCTGCAACCTTAGCTGGGACACAGATCTGTGATTGTAACACCTTAACAAAGCACTTAGCAATTATAGATCGTTATTATTCAGCCTTAATTTACAGCACAGATAAACCCTAACAACATATCATCGCAGTATTCACCCAGATCTAGTATATTCAAGCACTAAGCACATTCACATAGGTTAGATCTAGCATTCATCCATATTATTAAGCATAAAGCATCAACAAATCTCTCTATCATTCATCTATATCAAAGCACTAAGCAAGTAAACACATAAACACATCAATACATCGCACAAAGCATAGCAACACAGGATATACGTGGTTCACCCCCAGCCTGGGGCTACGCCCACCAACTCTTCTTCTCTTATATTGTCTTCTGTCAATCTTCTACATACACAAAGCCACAATATCCTACTCCGCATAGGACAAGAGATCTGCGCGCACTTCGCTAGATCCTCCTTCCCCGAGCTAGATTACAGCACAAAGCCTTCACATGGTCACTTGCACTTAGCTCTACCAGTTCTCAAAATAGCATGTATAAAGCATTTATAATTTGCACTTAGCACTTGGCTAGATACCAAGCCTCTCTCTCTCTTTCTTACATCGCCTAGACTTCTATTTATACATTACAAAAAGGGCCTAAACATGGGTAAACCCATGGACCGACATCCCCATACCCGTTACATAAGCCCAAAACCCAAAAAGCCCTAACAAGGGGCTGAGATCCCGCAATCTCCGCTTCGACTTGCGCTCCACCTTCGACAGCCTGTCGAAGTACCAAAATAGGTCAAACATGACCAAGGATCCTCAAAACTTGGTCAAGGGCCAACAAGCCCCCAACACTCACCTGTGACTCATTCCTAGTCACTCTGGTCTGGGTAGCTCTGCTTCAAAATCCCTGAGCTTAGCTCAAGCTGCTTTGACCTATTACTACGCCAAGGCCTCCTGCTCGACGAACTCTTCAATAACTGCTTCGTTGACAAGTCCCTCTAAGCATTGTTCGACTGCAGTGACTACTTGTTCCAGCTCTACTCCTCGACCTTCAATCTCCTCAAACAATTGGCATGCTTCGTCCTGGACTGGTTGGAGCCTCTGAGTCACTTCCATGACTTTGCTCTATATGGTGTGGACCTGCTGTTGAGTAGTGCATTGTTCCTAGGATCGCTTCATCCTTTCAACTGCTGACAGGAGCTTCAACTACGCCTGTACTATCGTTGCTTGCCACTTTGCCTCCTGGAGCTGTGACTCCAATGCCTTTAGTTCAAGGTCTTCAGTAAGTCGCTCGTAGGTTTGTCCACTTATACTGCTAAGCTATTTACATTCCAGAGCGAATCCTCTGATCCTCTCAACTGCGCTCTAGGCAGTGACTTCTCTTTGGTCTCACACGTCCTGCGGGGTACTTGGCACTGTTTGTAACTCTAGGTCTGCGATTCTCTGTTGAAGTTGTTGGATAGCTTCCGCAAGCTGCGCTACTTGATGCTCCACTGGTTCTTCCGCCTTTTGCTCTAAGCCTGTCACAGAGCGAAGTGCTTTGCTGACTGCTTCTTTGACTTAGAGCTACCCTGCGAGTGCTCTTTCTCTTGCTTGACCCGTGCTCTCTCCTCTTCGAACTTGGTGTGGAGGTCATCTTTCTTCTGTTGCGCAACTCAGCGTTGCTCTACCACTTCTTGTTGTGCTTGCTTCAGGGCCACCATGGCATGTTCTTTCTCTTCTTGCACTCGATGAAGGCGAGCTTCGGTCACATCAGCTATTCTGCGGAGTTGGGTGGGTTCATCTCCCAACTCTAGTTCTTCTGATGGCGGGGGCACAATGGATACTACGCGGCTGGATTGAAGGGCCTATTGTACCCTCTTAGTTCTGTCTCAATTTTTTCATACATGGTTGCTTGCTTGGATTCAGTGTTATGCATAATATCCTGCGAGGCGTCTGATATGGTTGTGATGATGAAGTCAAAGTCATCGAGCGTGAGCAGAGTCTGCAACTTAGTCTTGGTGGCTTTGGATTTCTTCCGCGAGGTAGGTTTCATGGGGGAAACCTTTCTTTTCTTAGAGGGATCAGCCTCATCAACGGGATCCCTAGGCGGTGTTACTTCGCCTTGATTCTATTGCTCTTCTTTTCCATCGGTCTCTTCTTTATCTACTTCATCATTATCTCCTCGTCCAATTGATTCTGAAGCAGTTTCGTCTGATGCACTGGTCATGTTTTGTATCTCTTCGGTCTTCTTCCTTCTGCTAGGTCCAGGTGTATCATGCTCTTCATGAGTGGCCTCTAAGTTGCCAATTAGTTCAGGATTAGACATTTTTGCAGGGTCAACAGGGATAAGGAGCTCTGCAGACCAGTCCTTAGTTATCTCTTTGAGGTCCTCCTCTGTGAGCTTATAGTCTGATTGAAGCTCTTCTTTATGTTCGTCTACGTGCGTAGTGATATAAATAAAGTGTTGATCTACGTGGAACTTCATGACGGGTCTGAACTGGTGCAGGGTGTTTGGTGTCATACGAGGGATAGCCCCAATAGCCCATTTTAACTGGAGATAGTATGTGTGGAATACCGCGTTTGACTGCCATTGTTTTCCCATATCACTCGAGTACCAGAGCGTGGTGAACTTTGCAGCAAGTGGCTCGAATGGCTCAATGTCCGGGAAGGTCGCACTTTCAGGCATCTCCCAAGCAGTAAATGCTATGAGGATCAGCAACCAGCTAAAATGGAACTCATAACCCTGATCCTGAGCTTCACGACAATCCAATTCTAGCTGGTTGACTAAGTACTTCACCCAACTCATTTGGAGTCCTTCTACACATTTTTCGGCGAGGTCAACAACGAACCCTATGACCTGCGTAGGTCTGTTCTTTCTCACTAGCTTTCCTGCGATCAACTGGCAGTCCAGGCGCACTGTGCCATTCTGGATGGAAGCTACCTTGTAACCTCGCATCCCCTTTTATACATCGCCATAGGTATCCTTAATTCTCTGTGCCAAGGCACGGTCTACAGCCTACCCTGGGTAGAAGTCTTGTCGGTTTGGTCCCTGCATGCTCAATCCAGTGATCATATGGATTAGCATTGGATCGATTGTGATGTGTTTGTCTAGCCATAGATAGCCGCCATGGTAGCACGATAGCAGGAGCTTAACACATGCGTTAACCTCCTGGTGCCTTCCGAAATGTGGAATCTTCATCACATTCAAGATGGTGGACTACACGAGGTTCATAGTCCATGGTTGGGGGATTATTTTCGAGTTCTTCCCCTTCGTCCTAGTCAAGTATCTATGAGGGGCTACCATACTGTGGTTCTTGCAGTCCCCTAGGTTGAAGTCGTTGAATTTTAATGTCGCGATCTTATCCTACTGTGTTCTAACTGCATGTATCCCCTTCGGGAGGTACGCAGTAACCAAGGTATAATCGAAATCCCTCGGGACACTGTCACGACTCACCACGCCAACCAAAGGTGGGATGTAGTCGGGCATGATAGCCGTGATTAACTTCGCATTCACCAAATCATCTCGATGCTTGATTCTTTTCTCGGCTGCAGCTCGGGATGGTCTAAATCTGTGAGTAGTCGATGGGGAGGCTTGCCTTCCTCTTGTCGGCGAGGCTTGAATCACATCGGACATTACTTTTTCGGCCATTAAATTGATTAGAACTTCTTCTACACACTTTTCAGCTGCGCTGAGTTCGTCTGACATACACACTCAAGATCAGATGATGAATGAATGCTTCAATGCAATAGAACAGGTGTCGATCTTGGTAAACACAGTGCGGTAGCAATGAGTTCTCTCGTTGGCACAGATACAATTTGCAAAAGTATTCTTGGTGCAACAGTCGACGGAATAAGTAGACAACGGTGTAACAGATCTCTCCAACGGACGAGAGGCCTTCATTAATGATTTTTTGTCCGTTGCGGCGGGGTCCCAACGGTTTGAAGACGAGCTTTCTGGTGATAACTGTTTTTCTAACCGTTTGGGGCATCGATCTAACGGTCATAATGCCTCCAACGGTTATATTGCTTCGCCATGGTGAAGTGCCATGTTGCATTGTTCTGATATCCCAGTGAAGTTCCAATTTTGCAACCCTTCCTTCTGCGAAGTCCCCTCTAGAACCTTCTGGAACTTTTCTATCTTTTCTCTCTTCTTACTGAGCTTTCTAGCCTTCTTCCCTACGATGTTCGTCTCGGTATTCCTCTTTCCATTCTGATTCTTATTTCCTTTTGGCATAGTAACTTCGCGTTGTTGAGATTCTTTCATAGGGTTCAAGGGCAATACTTCTTCTCTGTCTAGGGTAGGTGCTCCACCCTTCTGTGAGTCTTCTTGTTTTCTTTCAACTTTGACATCCAAGTTTCTGGTTCTAAACAGCTTCGATCTATTATCTTGTTCTTCAATCAAGTGCGCTATCCTCCTAGTCATGAAATCTTTTAGTTCTTGTTTCTTCTGTTCTAGGACTTCCTCTTCTTTTCTTCTGGTTTGCTCCTTCTCAATCACGGTTTTTCCTAGTAACATAGCAAATGGGGTGTCGCTCTCAATAAATTTAACAACCTCAAAATCTTCCTCTGTCGAAGTTCCATGAGAACTCATAGATATCTGGGTGAGTCTTCCACATAGGGTTATCATCTTTCCTCTAAATCATCATGTTCCTCCTAATGAAGGAATCATAACAGGCTTTCCTAAAATTTCTCAGGTTCTTTCTGTGATGATATTCACTTATGTTTCCTCATCCAGAACACAGTCAATGTCGAAGTCTCCTATTCTTGTTTCTATGCACTCTTTTTCTTTGAAGATCTCTTATAAGTTAACATTTTTGTGATCATTCAGGGTTTCTGGCATTTGTAGCAATAAATTCTCTGATTCTTTTTGGGGTTCTTCCATGGTCTTAGTTGCTTGATCTTCCTTAGGGTTTTCTTGTCTCATATTCATTCTTTCAACCTTAGCAATCATTCTAGGGCAATCCAAAACTTCATGGTCCATAGATTTACAACAAAGGCAAGTAAGACCTCTACTAGGGCATTCCTTAGCAATATGTCCCGATCTTCTACAACTATATCACAAAGTTAATCCTCTCTTCCTCTTGAACTATCCCCAACCTTTCTTGTACTGTGCACTAGGATCACAGTAACTAACCTGCAAAAAATTATTTCTAGGATCCTGCATCCATTTGTTTGTCCAAACATTTTTTCTATGCATAGGAATATGTTAGGGTCCTAACCCGCACATAGGTAGAACAATATATTTGCATGTAATAAAGGTCAATATTAATAAGGCCTTGCAATAAAATAGAATAAGACGAATGTAAGAAGACCTAATAGAAGCTTCCGCTTTTAGTAGAATCTTCCTCTAGATGCTTCTTTTGATAGACATATTTAGTATAAATAGGAGTCGAGGGTATGAGAACCCTAGCTTGGAGATTATTGTAATAGAGCTCTGCTCGAAAGGAGGTTTCCCCCTCGAAGAGGCCCGTGAATATTGCTCTCAGTATCAAAGTGTTATTTATGTTGTTATTCTTATATCATTTCAGTGTTATTGTGGTGATTGTTCTGGTTATATTGTTATTATTCTGCCATGTCTAGAAATTTATTTATGTTCTGCATACTTTTTATATCTGGTATATTACAAGTGGTATCAGAGCACTTTCCTCGGCAGAAAGTGTGGGATTAATTTTTTTTTCAGGGTAGAAACGTATTCTGGCATCTTTAAGCCACAAAGATCTGTCGTTACGCGCATAAACTTGTGGTTGAGGGATTCATACACGCATGAAATACAAGTGGTACTTAAGCGCACATCTGTTGGCCACCCTTGTAACCCATGTTGGTACCCCTTCGAGTGGTAGCGTATCAGACAACTCATGTGTACGGATCTACCTAGATTACCTGAATCCCTCTTTAGATAAACCGATCGGTCGCCTGACTGTTATAGTGCCACCAAGAACAACACTCAGGAAGATACTCTCTAGTACCTGGGTAGTCGGGTAGTACAGCTAAGGGTACGGTCTATCCTCCTTAGTTAGTGCCCTAAGATATTGGGCTGAGTACTACTATTGGACCCTGCACGTATATTAGAGTGTTATAGCACAGGGCAAACCCTTGTCTGTAGAACCCTTGAATACCTAATCCTTAGGGACAAAAACATAAACAAATTAAAACAGACAAGATCTATTGTCACGCAACTTTGTTCAGGTTGTCAAATCACTACACATTTCTTCCTGGTTAATCATTTGGGCATTTCATCACTGCAATATTCTTCAGACCAGAGTATAACTCCACAGGTGTAAAAAAAAAAAAAAATGTCTGGAAATTTTTTCACCATTATTTGATACCTATTCCATTGGATTCATCTCTTCCCCCTTATCACATTCATACATATCATTTTTCGGCAAATTTTTTAACCCACCCCTCCCTTTTCGGTTCCCTCATCCTCATGGCCCATACCCGTAGACAAGACTTGGAAGCTCTCTTCAATACCTTGCAATCTAGTCTCACCGAGACCCAACAAGAAGTGAAACAACGCAGTGCCAATGTTGTCTCCATCAATACAACCATGCAATCCTCAATGGAGGAAATCAAGCAAGACTTGACCACCTAGTTTGAATTTGTCTTTCCGTCACTCTGCACCAAGCTTCATATCCCTACAAATAACTCTTCCTCTGACGCACCTCCACATACTGAAGGTGAACATTCCTCTCATTCCCATAACTTTCAGCACCATCACTTTCAACATGACCTACGCCTTCCGTGGGTGGATGTGACCAAATTTGATGGCTCGAACCCCACTGGTTGGGTAACCCAAATGGAACATTATTTCTCTTTATACGGCATTACAGATGACTTGGCCAAACTTTGGTATGGTGTTCTCCATCT
>SNQJ01S0080274.1:61565-72420 GCA_010110895.2 Picea sitchensis | reverse complement strand
CATATTAAATCGTGAAAACAATTCTAAATCAGATTTGATTAATTTTTTATATCAATTTATTTGATTAAATATTCGATTAAATCATGAAAATAATTGTATTTTTTTATTAAATAAAAAAAGAGATAACAAAATACTTTCAACTAAAGTGATATAGACGATAATTGCAATTAATATTAATCTTATCAACAGTAATAACATGTTGCATAATAAACATGAAAACAATTCAAAATGAGATTTGATTAAATTTTAAAATTAATTTGTTTCATTAAATCTTTTATTAAATCATGAAAATGGTTCTAAATTTTGTAACCAAATATAAAGAGAGATTAAAAGAAGACCTTCAAATAAAGTGACCTTGATGATAATAGTTTTTAATATTAATCTTACAAATAATGATACCATATTGCATATTAGATCAGGAAAACAATTTTAAACGAGATCATCTAATTCAAATATTATAGAATTAATCATTGCCTTAGAGTTGAAAGAGTTATCTCACTGAAAACTTCTGAATTAATCATGTAATAAGCTTGAAAACATGAAAACTTAAAATAATAATTTAATCGTGTAAAAAAACCACCAATCAGCTTGTTAAAAAAATAGAAAATCTAAAACAAAAGAAAGTTGCATAATGTTGTTAATAACCACTAGCATCCATTCCATGAAAAATAGATGGAAATGTGAAAGATGTTTGTCATTCACTGCCATTGCCATATATTAGAATGAGAAATCCACAGCCCAAAATAGGAGTAAAAGGGAAGCATATCATATCCATGATGACATGATACTAAGAAAGTATATCCTCCATTCTTATTTCAAAACCACCACCACCATTGAAACAAAAAAATGGAGAAAAGATTGAATAAATGGATAGCTGAAAAAATGGGATATTGTGAGTTGTGTCATGTTGTGCATCCCAAGATATTACATCATCCTACTATGATTTAACAATTAGCCTACTATAAGGTCCTCGACCATAAGGGTGTGAGTTCCCTTGCCCAAGTGCTCAAGGAGATGGAATTTTGGGTTGCTCCAGCACCCAAGAGTCGCACTAGTTGGGCAAGTGGGCGCCTTGGGCACACAAACATGCCAAGGGGCTTTCCCAAGCATGAGGCGAAGTAGGGTGCACACCAAAAAGGTTGGGGTGCATCGATATGAGGAGCACACCAAGGTTTGGGAACCCCAGTCCTAAGGGATGCAAAGGTTGATGAGCGCAGGGGTTCATGGGTGCATCGATCTACAAAGGGGTGTGACACACCCAAAGGATGCAACGGTTCATGAAGGTGACGTTTGGAATCCATATAAGAACACAAGGTTCACAATGAAAAAGGCATGGTGGAAGAGAGAAATATTGACATAGAAGTTTTGAGGAAGATTTGGACAAGGAGGGGCAAGATCCCTCAAGGAGCCAAGTTGCTCCACATGGGAGGACTTGTGTTGCCTTAAGGTGATTTTGTGGACAGAGTTGGGGTGACCTTCTTTGGGTTCAGTCTAGAAGTAGGCATGGTGAGTTTGGATTTTGGGAAATTCTTGTCGTAGGTATGGGTGAGGCATGCTATGAGACAGAACCATAGGTCTGTGTGAATTCTTGCGATAGAGAAGAGACAGTGAGTCTATGGTGGACGCATGTTTGGGGCCCACCCTAGGAGTTGTGAAATTTGTTGCGAGGATGAGTATTTGTGTGACAAATCTATGTATGAATGTCTTGGTGAGGTGAGGCAATTCATGCACCTTTTCCCAATATGTAAACCAAGATGATAGTGATCATATTGTAACTATTTCACAATAATAAGACTTATTTGGGTGTTAGGCACATCTTGTGTCGCCTGCACTATATATCTGTGTCTCTTGTTTGTTTTGCAAGTGTTCTCTTTGTTTCACATGTTCATGGATGTAATATTAAATGACTAAGTGTTAAGTTGTTAACAAATCGTCTAAGTATACAATTGAGTTGCACTAGAGTAGGAGTGTGACTCACCTATAGCCTAGAATGGAGTATGGGTGTGCTCTAGGTGGAGAGGCATAGTCCAGTCGAAGTATTCTTGGTGTTTCCAAGTAGCCAAGTGAGAACCATCATGATGCCACACGCCCTCAAGAGGTGTATCATCGTAAGATCTAGGAAGGCATCCTGTGGGGACATGACATATGGTATCAGATAAAACTTTGAAGACAGTTTGGTGAGCTCTTCACCACTACCACCTTCATGAAAAATGGTATCAGGGATAATTTTGGTGAACATGTTGGATAGATCTTCACCATTATCTCGGCTATATATGGTATGAAATCTTTAAGCCTGCTCTACTATTGTGGTGGTGATAGCGGTGGTGAGGCGCAACATAAAGATAGTTTGGGCGCAAACTTGATGAAGGTTTGGTAAGGTGGACTAACCTTTCACAAAGATATCCTAGGCACAAACTTGGTTGGTTTAATTTATGATGGAAGTAAGTGTTAGACCTATGCATAGACATTGAGAAGACCATGCACAACGTTTGTGGTAAAACAAAGCACTTGGGAAAGGCAAAAAATCGCACGACTTGTCACATATCTGATCACATGATTGACTGCAGAAGTGATCGCAGAGGTTGATTGCAAAATTGATTGCAGAGGGTGATCACATAAGTGATCGCGAAGTGTAGCAATTCTGGGTTGCAACTAAGCGGATGCATATTTTTGTAGACTCATTTTTGTGCATACAACATCCCCCCTTTGAATTTCTTTGTTTCAAGGAAATTCGATGGGTCCCCCTACTAAAATTTAAGATGATCAAAGCATGGGTAATCTCTCACTAACAAACAATCCAGGTATCCATAGGGAAACTATAAATTATCGTTATGCAATCTCAACTTATCAATGATCAACTTCATCAACTTCCCTGAACTACCATGCATATATTTTTCCTCTGAAATCCATTTTTTTATCTTTTGGACATTCAACAATGCTAAGTCTCTTTTGGAGGATGCTCCTTATTGATAGATTAAATTCATGTATGTAACAATTTGATTTTGAAAGCCATCAAAACATGTTAGTTGGGTTTCCCCAAACCAGAAAGGGGAATATTATATTAATCAAGAATTTTTTTATATCTGAAGACCGATAGTTTTCCGGGCTCCTCCTTTTTCAATTTTATGCGCCATCGATAAATCTATAATACAACGTTCAAAATTCTTTCCAAAAGGGGTTTTCACCAATAAATTGTGGGCCCTCTCTCTAACGCATATTAGAGATACCTAATCTTGTCATAGGATCATGTGTCGAAAGATGATTGGTTGAAAGGTAAAGGTTAAGGAGTGTATTAACATTTAACGCACAATATTTAGTTTATTCATTATGACATTGTCATCACAATTCATTGATCCTCCACCTTATTGGTCATTTTAAATAATTTATGCTTAATTTTCTCAAATAATTAGCGTCACCTTTTTAGGACACTGACCTCAAGGCTCTGAGTATTCTTTTGGGGACTCTCCATCGAAATGATCGATGCTCGATCATACCTCACCTCCCTGGAAAAGATGTTATTTCTAACATTGATCTTCCTAAAAAAATCCTAATCTCGAACACTCATCCTTCTGAAAATATTTTCAGGAAAAGTCATTTTCTGAAACATTATCCCAGACAACATGGTTTTCTGAAATCTTTCATTCCCAAATGTTTTCTTCTGAGAAAACCTCCTTGAAGAAAATTAATGGTGTTGTCTAGTTACCCATGGGTTATAGCCTAGAAACCACGCACACCATTGAATGCAGTAATGTAGGGTAAATGACATGTGAAACCTAATTTCTATGAGGTAAGTGGTTGTTTTCCATTTCTTTAGAATTCTATGAAGAGCATTTGAGTTACTAGTTCGAATTTTTTACATTCGAATCGTCTAGCACACAGGTAATACTTAAACTAAAGTAGATGATTGTGACAATTTTTTATCTTCAAATCCATATCTTTCTATATTCATTGCATCTTTGAATCGTGCAAAATGTTTAAATCTCATACAATGAAGGTTGCAAGGCAAAGGGGCAAAAGAACAACAGAAAATACACCTGCGTAGGGAAAGGCTCTAGAGGCCCTACTTCTAACAGACACCAATCACCATGATGGTTAGTTGGTTGCCTCACTTGGAACCAAATGTATGAGAAGTTTGTGAAAGAGGATTTCCCACTAGAAGACGATGACTCGAATGTATAACAAAACATCAAGAAGAGCGGGTTATACTCCATAGCAACTAGGTCGACCCTTATGCAATACAATGATGTGAATAGGTGGGTATTATCGCACATGGATAAAGGGATGGGTATAATATTGAATAAGCTCAAGCAACCAATAACTTCATTAAGAACAAATGACATCCATGTTCGGTATAAGTTTCCCAAACTAGATTCTCCATTGAATGAAAAATTGTTGGATGAATTCAAACAAGGACATGAAGACATGACTGAGACAATTCATGATTGGTGGGAGGAAGGTGTGCCATTTCCTCTTAAAGGTAACAAATTATTTCCTATTCATCAGATGAAATAACCCTACAAGCTACTCACAACTACGATTTACAGATTTCACAGAGAAGAGAAAACTACTCACTTTAGGCTAGAATGGACCCCAATGGCATATTACGTGGTAGAGAAAGGGCAGATTTTCAACTGGGCTCAAATATTTTATATCAACATTTTCGAGGCAACAAGGAGAGCACTAGGACTTAAACCACCAAGTTTTTATATGTCTTCCTATCTATTAGATGTTGTGTGTACTAAAAATTGTTTTCCTAGAATGAGTTGGGATTGGAACCCTACTCTATCTTCAATTCATCTTTGTTGTTTTCAATTGTCACAATATAGTTACATCGAACATTTTTATGACATATGTAATCATTTCCTAATTCCCCTATATGCAATGATATATAAACAAAACCCATTGAGGATATATACATAGGCTATGCAAGCCCTCAAGGATATGAGTATTGGTACATAGGAATATACTACACCTATATCCAAATTTTATGGCAGTACAAGTGCACCACACCTCCTACATAGATATTGTTGGAATACTGAGAGTGGGGATGAATCAATATGAGCACTTTTTACCACTTTCAATCATAGTATATAAACTTCAACTTTATTAGCAATATATCGTTTATGATTTAATTCAATATATCATGAGCATATAACCATAAGCAGTATAATTCAACAATATCACATCAGATACAAAGTACACCATAATTTACATGGAAACCCAAATGGGAAAAAACCATGGAATGTTTTCTTATATATATCAAGAATACATTCATAGGAATCACCAACTTCCAAATTATCCATCACCAACTAGAAGGAGGAAGCAACCCCCTAATTTACAAGCACCAGCTTGAAGGAAGCTCCAACCCCCTGAATTCTCCAGCTACAATTGGAAGGAGTCTACGACCCCCTAATTTATAGGCACCCACCTTAAGGAAGATCCAACTCCCTGAGTTCCCCAGCACCAACCGGAAGGAGGCTACAACCCCCTTTCCTTGCCTTGTCTTGCCTCCCTGAAATATAAGTGTAGACTCAACCTATCACTACCACTGATCAAACTGTAACTGCCACTGCCACTAATACATCAACCTGTCATTGTAACAATCACTGTCATTGTCACTCTCACTCTCACTCTCACTCTCACTACCACTGTCACACTAACCTGTAACTGGTGATCAAAGAATCATCCAACATGACATTGTTTTTTTCATCGATATATCGTCATCACCCAACTATAACAAGATCCACTCACATGGATACCAAAATCATCACCATACCATGTACATGAACCTGTAAAATACCATGTACATCAAACTGTACCATATCATGCATCAACCATGTACCAAATTATGTACCATGTCATGCATCAACCATTACCAAAACCTATACCATATCACGTACCAAGATCACCAAGAAGTGCCCATGACAATGTACCATATCGTCATGAAGATATGTGCCTCAACCATGTGCCAAATTAAGTATCAAACCATGAACCATTACATCACCAAGATGCATCTCAACATGTACTATCATTACCAAACATGTACCATAACATCACCAAGATATGCATCAAGCATATACCATATCACTCATGATATGTCTCAATCATGCCATACACCATGTACCATAAGATATCATCAATGATGTGCCTCAACTAAGTACCATAAGATGTGCCTCAAGAATGTGATAACATCACCATGACATATAAAAAAGTAGATACCAATATAGTCAAGATATACTTCTAACAATGTATCATATCATCACAAACGTGAACCATCATCATCAAGACGTGCCTCAAGCATATACCATAAAAATAACCATCAATATAACATCCCCCAACCCAATTGAAGGACATTACGATGCGGAATATAAATAAAAATGAAATTTACAGCGAAAAAATTTAATTCATTTACAATTAACCAATTTCCTGTAGCTTTCATATACAAATTAAAATAGATTTAGAAATTGTCTACTCTTGTACTATGTTGTCATTGATGTAAAAGGATTGATGTCAAAGGGTTGTTGTCAAGTATTGTCATAGTGATGTGTTTGTATCATTGATGTCAAAGGATTGATGTCAAAGGATTGATGTCAAAGGGTTGATGTCAAGTATTGTCATAGTGATGTGTTTGTATCTTTGGTGTATTGATTGTTAGATTATGTTTTCATTGATGTAATTGATGTCAAAGGGTTGATGTCAAGTGGTGTCATAGTGATGTGTTATCATTGATGTCAAGGTTGATATCAAAGGAAGTTGTATCATTGATGTCATGTCATGGTTTATAGGAAGAACCAAATGGATGAACTCGAAAGTGGTCCCCTTATGCTGAAATCCCTCACGGGAAGACACTTTGAGAAGTCCATATGGTTAAGTGGTTGACTAACCCTAGGTGTGGTTAAGGAACCCAAGTTTGGTTGAGGAATAATGCAATGGAGATAAGTAAATTTGCAGGTGATACTATTCTAGATGGATAATACATGTCATTTTGTTTTCGATGATATGTGGTACATCACGTAGTTCCTCACGGTTAGGGAGATATGACTTTGTGAAGTTGGAGAACCCTCATGAGTTATCTAGAAGCCCCTAGAAGGTCAAATAAGTCAAATTATTCTATAAGATCCTCGAAGAAGTTGACTAGTCAAAGTGGTTCTATCTAGGAGTTAATATGGGTTAAGTTGTTGCAAAAGAAATTAATTAAATAATAAAGTGGTTGCAACAAGAAGTGGTGAGATTACTATTTCTGGATAAAGTGGTTGTAAGTGGAAAAAGTAGTTAGAAGTGGGTTAGCCCTAAAATAAGGAAGTTGGTTAGAATATAACCCCTAGAGGAAGCCACTTGGAGAGTATAAATAAGAGAGCAAGGGTCTCTTATGAGAAAATGAATATTGAGCTAATTTCCCTATTGAACATAATTGAATATTTATTTTGTGTAAGGGTATTTGCAAGTATACATTGACAAATATGGGGAAGCGTAGATTGAAGTTGTGAAGGAAATTCGATGGAGAAGTCTTGGAGTTGTTGTAAACTTAACTAACCCTAATCTCTGACATATATATGAGTTACAGTGTAGTTAAGGTGCAGATGTACGTGGGCTTCAAAAGAGTAAAGCGCGGATACCCGCGAGATGTAGAAGGGAAAAGTGTGTATCTGTAAAAGGGTTTGTGCAAGCTCAAAAAGTGATGTTTGGTCTAGGTTGTTGAGGCTGAGGTTGGTTTGTTGGTCTGATATCTAAGGCATCAGATCAATTACAGTGTGCAAAGGTATGATTTTTATTAGTAGTGTTTTGATGGCTATTTATTGTTATGATATGGTGTATGCTTGAGACATACTTGAAATTGTTGGATATGGTGAGAAACACTCTTATGTATGGTACATATATACATATGTTTGATGATATGGTATATGACACATGTAGTAAATGGTTGATTCTTTGGTTCATGATTCGTTGTTGACGTATCTCTCGATTCATGATAGAAGCAGGTATGTTGGTATACACTTTATGTATGGTATGGCATAGGTTGTTTATGAGTGGAGACAATAGGAATAGACAGTGATAGAAACTGAGACAGTGGCATAGACAAAGAAACAAATATAGTGACAGTCAATTTGGGAAGGTCTGAAGTAGTATGTGAGTTGCAGTGAGGAGAGGTGTGAGCATCCACAGGTTGCAGTTAATAAGGGTGCAAATACCCGTGTGTTGTAGTACATACAGGTCATTGACCTGTAGAAAATATTTGATAGATTGTTTTATGTCTAGAAGTTGGGTCTTTTACTTGAGGGTTGGATTCCTCACATCTCATTTGGTGCTAAGATCTGCAAGTTGGGTCTTGTATTGAGAGTTGGTACTCTCTTGGATTTGGTGCTCTTTTTCAGTTGGTGCTGATAAACCCCAGAGATTGTAGTCTCATGTAACACATAATGAAAAAATCTTACACATATATATTGTGTTCTTCGTGTTTATTATGGTGATGATTTATAGTCCTCTATTATTGATTAATGTTGTTGATACATGCAAGTAGCTAAGTATGAATGAATAATATGTTTGAAGTGGTTGCTAACTAAAGTTTTGAAAGAAGTGTAAAAAGAGCCCTACATTGATTCACGATTCACCATATAAGAATTAGAGACACAACATGAATAAGGTCTAAATGTGAGCAAAGGTAAAAAAAAAGACCTAGGAAAGGAACCAAAACTCAAAGTTTCCACCCCAATGGAGTCGCCAATTTTTGTTACAGGAGAATCCCCCTGCGGACAAGTGGATTTCCTCTTGGATACTAGAACCCTATAACCAAGACAGAAAGGTGCAAATGTTGAACACTAACATTCCTTCTAATGAAGCTAAACTAGTCAAGGAATAATAAGAAAGGAATATAAATACCTTCAATAACGCTTGTCCTTGCTTGATCCAGGCTGATCTTGATCTCCAAGTTCTTCAGAAAGTCCTACAATCGAAGGAACAACAACGACAAAACATACTTCCTATTCCTACCATGATTAGCTTCGAAATAGATCTATAAAAAAGAACAAATTCATGAAACATACACGAATTTGAAGGAAAAAGGCCAAGCGCACACACACACACATATATATATATATATATACATATTAATGAAAACAAAGAAAAGTGATTACAACCATAGATGTAGATGAAGCAGCTTCACCAAGCTCTCTTTGTCCAGACCCTTGCTCAAAATTTCCACGATCAGAATGACTGTAACTCTCACTGATAAATATCCTTTATGAGATCATAAGTTTGATGCCTTGCATGTCTCCCTCTTTCACCATGAAGAGGCCTCCTTATATAGGCTTGGAGAGGCCTAACCATCTTTGATATTCTCTGGATAGGTTGAGGATATTTCTCCATTAGTTGTGGATCCTCCCTAAGAACCAACCTTGACCTCATATTTGAATCCAATTAACTCCAGATATGAGGGGAATTTATCCCTGATTTTCCTCAACAATCCAAAATTCTCTCAAACATGCCAGTGCTCCCTAAAAATGGGGCACATAGTGTTGCAACGCTCCCCCAAAGGAGGGTAGGGAGCACTCGTACTCCCTGAAAATGGGTAAGGGAGTGTTGGCCTCCAAAAATGACTTTTGAGTGGTTTTTTCCATGGTAAAAGATTTGTACTCTTCGTCATGTGATTTCTCCTTCTTAAACTAGTCTTTGAAGGTGTCTTAAGTGTTCTTGTAATGTCGTTCAAGACATGACATATGCAATATGACAGTATGATGTGTGTGACACTTGCAACACTTATGGCTAAAATGTGACACTTCTAACACTTGTAATGATGACGATAGGTCATCATTGAAATGAGTAATTTTGATGTGTAACAAATTGCCCCCCAAAGTGCGAAGTTAGAAGACGTGATGACTGAAGTACTTTGTAGACTTTTTCAAGCAAGGGTATGGACTCGTAGAAACTGGTAGAAGCTGCACACAACCATCAAACAAATATTATGATATGTTTCAAACCCAAGGCAGGAATACCTATGATTGGGTGACAAATATTTGCAAGGTATGGCTGCCATAAAATACATTGCGGATCCATAATTGTATTAACAAAAAGGTATAGCCACCGAAGATACAATGTGGATCTATACTTCCATGATATGAATTGATCATAGCCACAAAAAATACACAGTGGATCTATGAGATGACAAGACATAGCCATGGACCAATACAAAGTGGATCTATGTGACAGTATATCTGTCAATGTTTAAGAGAAACTCCATCACAACCTGGGAAAAGTACATACCAGAGTGATCACTCAAATCCAAGTTCTTCTTACTGATCCTGATGCGGTATGAATCTAACCATGTGAATAGATGTCCTGATGTCGAACATGGTAGAGACCACTTGATTACCGGTCAATGAGGTAAACCATTAACAAGTGCGAGGGAAATCACCATTGATATCAATGATTCCCAGGATACCCTAGTACATTCCAGTGAATGTGAATAGATGAGTTGAAGTAGAACATTTGTGGAATCACCCGATCAGGGGTTAATGATGTAAACACACTGTCGGAAGTGAAGAGGCCTGCCATTGAGGCATGCAAGTCCCAAGGTATGAACTGGTTTCTAAGTCTAGTTCCCGGATAATGTGTTGAATTCGACATGAACAAACTCTTTGAAGGAGGGCCTTGATGTATCCCCCATCAAAGACATGAAATGGACACAAAGATGTAAATTGGTGGATCAAATGAACATGGACTGACACAGGTATTGAAACAGGAAATTTGTGATGGTTGACTCTCGAGGCAGATACTTCCCTTGAACACATAGGCACAATAGCAGAAACATGACATGGACCAAAACATGATGATGCAATGGATACTGTGACTTTCATCAAGT
>SNQJ01S0080274.1:45446-61555 GCA_010110895.2 Picea sitchensis | reverse complement strand
CAAAGTGTCTTCCCGTGAGGGATTTCAGCATAAGGGGACCACTTTCGAGTTCATCCATTTGGTTCTTCCTATAAACCATGACATGACATCAATGATACAACTTCCTTTGATATCAACCTTGACATCAATGATAACACATCACTATGACACCACTTGACATCAACCCTTTGACATCAATTACATCAATGAAAACATAATCTAACAATCAATACACCAAAGATACAAACACATCACTATGACAATACTTGACATCAACCCTTTGACATCAATCCTTTGACATCAATCCTTTGACATCAATGATACAAACACATCACTATGACAATACTTGACAACAACCCTTTGACATCAATCCTTTTACATCAATGACAACATAGTACAAGAGTAGACAATTTCTAAATCTATTTTAATTTGTATATGAAAGCTACAGGAAATTGGTTAATTGTAAATGAATTAAATTTTTTCGCTGTAAATTTCATTTTTATTTATATTCCGCATCGTAATGTCCTTCAATTGGGTTGGGGGATGTTATATTGATGGTTATTTTTATGGTATATGCTTGAGGCACGTCTTGATGATGATGGTTCACGTTTGTGATGATATGATACATTGTTAGAAGTATATCTTGACTATATTGGTATCTACTTTTTTATATGTCATGGTGATGTTATCACATTCTTGAGGCACATCTTATGGTACTTAGTTGAGGCACATCATTGATGATATCTTATGGTACATGGTGTATGGCATGATTGAGACATATCATGAGTGATATGGTATATGCTTGATGCATATCTTGGTGATGTTATGGTACATGTTTGGTAATGATAGTACATGTTGAGATGCATCTTGGTGATGTAATGGTTCATGGTTTGATACTTAATTTGGCACATGGTTGAGGCACATATCTTCATGACGATATGGTACATTGTCATGGGCACTTCTTGGTGATCTTGGTACGTGATATGGTATAGGTTTTGGTAATGGTTGATGCATGACATGGTACATAATTTGGTACATGGTTGATGCATGATATGGTACAGTTTGATGTACATGGTATTTTACAGGTTCATGTACATGGTATGGTGATGATTTTGGTATCCATGTGAGTGGATCTTGTTATAGTTGGGTGATGACGATATATCGATGAAAAAAACAATGTCATGTTGGATGATTCTTTGATCACCAGTTACAGGTTAGTGTGACAGTGGTAGTGAGAGTGAGAGTGAGAGTGAGAGTGACAATGACAGTGATTGTTACAATGACAGGTTGATGTATTAGTGGCAGTGGCAGTTACAGTTTGATCAGTGGTAGTGATAGGTTGAGTCTACACTTATATTTCAGGGAGGCAAGACAAGGCAAGGAAAGGGGGTTGTAGCCTCCTTCCGGTTGGTGCTGGGGAACTCAGGGAGTTGGATCTTCCTTAAGGTGGGTGCCTATAAATTAGGGGGTCGTAGACTCCTTCCAATTGTAGCTGGAGAATTCAGGGGGTTGGAGCTTCCTTCAAGCTGGTGCTTGTAAATTAGGGGGTTGCTTCCTCCTTCTAGTTGGTGATGGATAATTTGGAAGTTGGTGATTCCTATGAATGTATTCTTGATATATATAAGAAAACATTCCATGGTTTTTTCCCATTTGGGTTTCCATGTAAATTATGGTGTACTTTGTATCTGATGTGATATTGTTGAATTATACTGCTTATGGTTATATGCTCATGATATATTGAATTAAATCATAAACGATATATTGCTAATAAAGTTGAAGTTTATATACTATGATTGAAAGTGGTAAAAAGTGCTCATATTGATTCATCCCCACTCTCAGTATTCCAACAATATCTATGTAGGAGGTGTGGTGCACTTGTACTGCCATAAAATTTGGATATAGGTGTAGTATATTCCTATGTACCAATACTCATATCCTTGAGGGCTTGCATAGCCTATGTATATATCCTCAATGGGTTTTGTTTATATATCATTGCATATAGGGGAATTAGGAAATGATTACATATGTCATAAAAATGTTCGATGTAACTATATTGTGACAATTGAAAACAACAAAGATGAATTGAAGATAGAGTAGGGTTCCAATCCCAACTCATTCTAGGAAAACAATTTTTAGTACACACAACATCTAATAGATAGGAAGACATATAAAAACTTGGTGGTTTAAGTCCTAGTGCTCTCCTTGTTGCCTCGAAAATGTTGATATAAAATATTTGAGCCCAGTTGAAAATCTGCCCTTTCTCTACCACGTAATATGCCATTGGGGTCCATTCTAGCCTAAAGTGAGTAGTTTTCTCTTCTCTGTGAAATCTGTAAATCGTAGTTGTGAGTAGCTTGTAGGGTTATTTCATCTGATGAATAGGAAATAATTTGTTACCTTTAAGAGGAAATGGCACACCTTCCTCCCACCAATCATGAATTGTCTCAGTCATGTCTTCATGTCCTTGTTTGAATTCATCCAACAATTTTTCATTCAATGGAGAATCTAGTTTGGGAAACTTATACCGAACATGGATGTCATTTGTTCTTAATGAAGTTATTGGTTGCTTGAGCTTATTCAATATTATACCCATCCCTTTATCCATGTGCGATAATACCCACCTATTCACATCATTGTATTGCATAAGGGTCGACCTAGTTGCTATGGAGTATAACCCGCTCTTCTTGATGTTTTGTTATACATTCGAGTCATCGTCTTCTAGTGGGAAATCCTCTTTCACAAACTTCTCATACATTTGGTTCCAAGTGAGGCAACCAACTAACCATCATGGTGATTGGTGTCTGTTAGAAGTAGGGCCTCTAGAGCCTTTCCCTACGCAGGTGTATTTTCTGTTGTTCTTTTGCCCCTTTGCCTTGCAACCTTCATTGTATGAGATTTAAACATTTTGCACGATTCAAAGATGCAATGAATATAGAAAGATATGGATTTGAAGATAAAAAATTGTCACAATCATCTACTTTAGTTTAAGTATTACCTGTGTGCTAGACGATTCGAATGTAAAAAATTCGAACTAGTAACTCAAATGCTCTTCATAGAATTCTAAAGAAATGGAAAACAACCACTTACCTCATAGAAATTAGGTTTCACATGTCATTTACCCTACATTACTGCATTCAATGGTGTGCGTGGTTTCTAGGCTATAACCCATGGGTAACTAGACAACACCATTAATTTTCTTCAAGGAGGTTTTCTCAGAAGAAAACATTTGGGAATGAAAGATTTCAGAAAACCATGTTGTCTGGGATAATGTTTCAGAAAATGACTTTTCCTGAAAATATTTTCAGAAGGATGAGTGTTCGAGATTAGGATTTTTTTAGGAAGATCAATGTTAGAAATAACATCTTTTCCAGGGAGGTGAGGTATGATCGAGCATCGATCATTTCGATGGAGAGTCCCCAAAAGAATACTCAGAGCCTTGAGGTCAGTGTCCTAAAAAGGTGACGCTAATTATTTGAGAAAATTAAGCATAAATTATTTAAAATGACCAATAAGGTGGAGGATCAATGAATTGTGATGACAATGTCATAATGAATAAACTAAATATTGTGCGTTAAATGTTAATACACTCCTTAACCTTTACCTTTCAACCAATCATCTTTCGACACATGATCCTATGACAAGATTAGGTATCTCTAATATGCGTTAGAGAGAGGGCCCACAATTTATTGGTGAAAACCCCTTTTGGAAAGAATTTTGAACGTTGTATTATAGATTTATCGATGGCGCATAAAATTGAAAAAGGAGGAGCCCGGAAAACTATCGGTCTTCAGATATAAAAAAATTCTTGATTAATATAATATTCCCCTTTCTGGTTTGGGGAAACCCAACTAACATGTTTTGATGGCTTTCAAAATCAAATTGTTACATACATGAATTTAATCTATCAATAAGGAGCATCCTCCAAAAGAGACTTAGCATTGTTGAATGTCCAAAAGATAAAAAAATGGATTTCAGAGGAAAAATATATGCATGGTAGTTCAGGGAAGTTGATGAAGTTGATCATTGATAAGTTGAGATTGCATAACGATAATTTATAGTTTCCCTATGGATACCTGGATTGTTTGTTAGTGAGAGATTACCCATGCTTTGATCATCTTAAATTTTAGTAGGGGGACCCATCGAATTTCCTTGAAACAAAGAAATTCAAAGGGGGGATGTTGTATGCACAAAAATGAGTCTACAAAAATATGCATCCGCTTAGTTGCAACCCAGAATTGCTACACTTCGCGATCACTTATGTGATCACCCTCTGCAATCAATTTTGCAATCAACCTCTGCGATCACTTCTGCAGTCAATCATGTGATCAGATATGTGACAAGTCGTGCGATTTTTTGCCTTTCCCAAGTGCTTTGTTTTACCACAAACGTTGTGCATGGTCTTCTCAATGTCTATGCATAGGTCTAACACTTACTTCCATCATAAATTAAACCAACCAAGTTTGTGCCTAGGATATCTTTGTGAAAGGTTAGTCCACCTTACCAAACCTTCATCAAGTTTGCGCCCAAACTATCTTTATGTTGCGCCTCACCACCGCTATCACCACCACAATAGTAGAGCAGGCTTAAAGATTTCATACCATATATAGCCGAGATAATGGTGAAGATCTATCCAACATGTTCACCAAAATTATCCCTGATACCATTTTTCATGAAGGTGGTAGTGGTGAAGAGCTCACCAAACTGTCTTCAAAGTTTTATCTGATACCATATGTCATGTCCCCACAGGATGCCTTCCTAGATCTTACGATGATACACCTCTTGAGGGCGTGTGGCATCATGATGGTTCTCACTTGGCTACTTGGAAACACCAAGAATACTTCGACTGGACTATGCCTCTCCACCTAGAGCACACCCATACTCCATTCTAGGCTATAGGTGAGTCACACTCCTACTCTAGTGCAACTCAATTGTATACTTAGACGATTTGTTAACAACTTAACACTTAGTCATTTAATATTACATCCATGAACATGTGAAACAAAGAGAACACTTGCAAAACAAACAAGAGACACAGATATATAGTGCAGGCGACACAAGATGTGCCTAACACCCAAATAAGTCTTATTATTGTGAAATAGTTACAATATGATCACTATCATCTTGGTTTACATATTGGGAAAAGGTGCATGAATTGCCTCACCTCACCAAGACATTCATACATAGATTTGTCACACAAATACTCATCCTCGCAACAAATTTCACAACTCCTAGGGTGGGCCCCAAACATGCGTCCACCATAGACTCACTGTCTCTTCTCTATCGCAAGAATTCACACAGACCTATGGTTCTGTCTCATAGCATGCCTCACCCATACCTACGACAAGAATTTCCCAAAATCCAAACTCACCATGCCTACTTCTAGACTGAACCCAAAGAAGGTCACCCCAACTCTGTCCACAAAATCACCTTAAGGCAACACAAGTCCTCCCATGTGGAGCAACTTGGCTCCTTGAGGGATCTTGCCCCTCCTTGTCCAAATCTTCCTCAAAACTTCTATGTCAATATTTCTCTCTTCCACCATGCCTTTTTCATTGTGAACCTTGTGTTCTTATATGGATTCCAAACGTCACCTTCATGAACCGTTGCATCCTTTGGGTGTGTCACACCCCTTTGTAGATCGATGCACCCATGAACCCCTGCGCTCATCAACCTTTGCATCCCTTAGGACTGGGGTTCCCAAACCTTGGTGTGCTCCTCATATCGATGCACCCCAACCTTTTTGGTGTGCACCCTACTTCGCCTCATGCTTGGGAAAGCCCCTTGGCATGTTTGTGTGCCCAAGGCGCCCACTTGCCCAACTAGTGCGACTCTTGGGTGCTGGAGCAACCCAAAATTCCATCTCCTTGAGCACTTGGGCAAGGGAACTCACACCCTTATGGTCGAGGACCTTATAGTAGGCTAATTGTTAAATCATAGTAGGATGATGTAATATCTTGGGATGCACAACATGACACAACTCACAATATCCCATTTTTTCAGCTATCCATTTATTCAATCTTTTCTCCATTTTTTTGTTTCAATGGTGGTGGTGGTTTTGAAATAAGAATGGAGGATATACTTTCTTAGTATCATGTCATCATGGATATGATATGCTTCCCTTTTACTCCTATTTTGGGCTGTGGATTTCTCATTCTAATATATGGCAATGGCAGTGAATGACAAACATCTTTCACATTTCCATCTATTTTTCATGGAATGGATGCTAGTGGTTATTAACAACATTATGCAACTTTCTTTTGTTTTAGATTTTCTATTTTTTTAACAAGCTGATTGGTGGTTTTTTTACACGATTAAATTATTATTTTAAGTTTTCATGTTTTCAAGCTTATTACATGATTAATTCAGAAGTTTTCAGTGAGATAACTCTTTCAACTCTAAGGCAATGATTAATTCTATAATATTTGAATTAGATGATCTCGTTTAAAATTGTTTTCCTGATCTAATATGCAATATGGTATCATTATTTGTAAGATTAATATTAAAAACTATTATCATCAAGGTCACTTTATTTGAAGGTCTTCTTTTAATCTCTCTTTATATTTGGTTACAAAATTTAGAACCATTTTCATGATTTAATAAAAGATTTAATGAAACAAATTAATTTTAAAATTTAATCAAATCTCATTTTGAATTGTTTTCATGTTTATTATGCAACATGTTATTACTGTTGATAAGATTAATATTAATTGCAATTATCGTCTATATCACTTTAGTTGAAAGTATTTTGTTATCTCTTTTTTTATTTAATAAAAAAATACAATTATTTTCATGATTTAATCGAATATTTAATCAAATAAATTGATATAAAAAATTAATCAAATCTGATTTAGAATTGTTTTCACGATTTAATATGCAGGATGTTACCACTATATAAAATTGGAGGAATAATTTTCTTGTCAGATTTAACTATCATAATTAATTTTATCAACATTAATAATAAGTTTATTAAAAATATTTAAGAATAAATTTAAAATAATTGATTGAATCATTTACTCAAGTTTGTAAACATATTGAATCAACATATTGTATCTTCTTGGACAACAAAGAATTCACCTTGAAAAAAGATAAACATTATATGAAATTAAATGATTATAAGTTTTTGCAATTATAGGTTGAGTAAATATCGACTGTTGAAACTGCTTCCTGGTGCACCCTAGAGATTGAAGGACGATCACTATGGCTTTTTCCCCTTCCAGATCCTCGACCTTTGGTTCTTTCCATTAAACCTTTGCTGCAATTTTGTCTGGTGACTATTTGTAAATGTCAATTACAAACAGAACTAAAGAGGAATATCCAAGATTTCCAAACGCTACTCAGAGTGTTGAGGTAACCAGGGAGAAGAAACTCCATAATTGAATAATGTTTGCATTTATCATTAGAATTCATCCTTCCCTTTTCAAAAATTGGAATGTGAATTGCATTAAGACGTCATGAATTGGAAGGTATCTTACTTTTGTCCTTTGAACCAGAGTTGAAGTTATCATGACTGTTGATGGGCGTCATCTCTGAATCCATGCTGGTGCTAATCGTATATATTAGATAGGGAAAGAACCACATTCTCAAGACCAAATTTGTTAGTGGATTGTCATAGTAACTACATGTTAAATCAAATAGCTTTACCAGCCTAGTCTGGGGTTACTTCATTAATGTCAAATTAATCTTTGGCACACTAGATGGTAAGAGTTGAGGCACAAATCTCTTAGGGATTTTCAACACGATGCCCCACGAAACTCATAGGCCTCGAATTTCCCTAGAATGGGGAGAAATAATCAATAATGCTAATCATTAGCATACCAATACTTTTTATAAATCAAACAAGATTAACATCAACATGATATGAAAATGCATAATATACATGAATGATGATGTCCAAATCAATATTTCTTAGATGGTGTGTTAAAGGCAGGGGCCACAACACCCCCCTCATGTCATCCAACCACCAACAAACATAGTAACATAGCCAAGATGAATGCAAGTGTAGGGGAGTCTAGTCTCTCTCATTTCATGGGATAAAGGGTTGTCTCAGTGATGTATGAGGTTGATCTCACCAATTTGTGAAATGATTTGCAAGGGTAGGGGAGGTTGGATCCTTTCATATCATGGTGAATTTGTATGACTCAGTGGCATATGAGGTTGAGCTCACTAGTTTGTGTAATGATTTGCAAGGGAAGGGGAGTCTGGCTCCTTTCATATCATGGGGAAATTGTGTCTCAGTGGCTTACAAGGCTCAAATTACCAGTTTTGAAAATGATTTCTCACATCATGTAAAATCATGGGGTGACGAGTTATCCATGATTGATGGAGGTTAATAGTTTGAGGATGTAAATTGTAGCTACAAAGAAGTTGTTCTCGTTGAGAGAAGTTGGAGATGATATATGGGGTTGTGTTCTTGTGAGGCACTAGTGGAAAGCACTAGCCAATTGCTAGGTACCCCATTATGTAATTTTCTATCTCTATTTTTTTTTCAAAGCATTGGTTTTTTAGTTTGGTTGGGTGGTTTCATTGTGATTTCACTCTGCCTTGGACTGTGATACCGTTGCACTACTCTGATTTGTCGAAATAGGTTAGGGGTAGACCATCTGGTCACAGTAGTTCCTTCACTACCCAAGGAAGCGTAAGAGATAACTTTGCTATATTTCTCTTTAACTTTTCTATTTCCCTGTCTATCCTTGTTATTGGATTGAACTTAGTTACAATTGACAAAAGGGAATATTCCTATGGTTGGGGAATGTAAGAAAAGGAAAGCCAAATCTTTTTCTTTAAAGGAACATATCCTTGAGGAGCCTAGGTATGCCACCCAAGCTAGTAAAGATGCTCATGAAGTGGCTCATTTTTTTTCTCTCTAGGTTCCTTGATTCTGTAGAAATGGAATTGGAGGAAATGGAATACTTTATCAAGGAAACAAAACATAAATTATCCAATGAAAAGATTCATGAGGATTTTGAAGTTTGGGTTTAGAACCCACGTTTTTCATGAACAGGTGACACCAAGTTCTTCAAAATGATTGAAACCTATTGGATAGAAAAGGCCCTCATTGCCCAAATTATGGAGGATAGAAGCCCGCAACAATGGGTTATCCTCAATAAAATTGACCTGTTAGATGGGAAATTTGTAGTATTCAATAAAGCTTTGTTTGGGATAGAAATTGTTGTTTCTCTAGTTCAAGACTCCATGGCTCTAAATGAGGACTCACCTATCTCTATGGGAACACAGTCCAACCCCATCTATTTAGATGAGGTACCCTAGCCTTATGGTGTTTCTTAAGAGGAACTGATGGAAACTAAGAGTCTAAAGGACCATCCTATAAATAAAAGCTCCCTACCTCCTACTTCTTAACTCAAGAATGGTTTTATGTTATCTAGTTTTTATTTCTAGTTATCAACTATTAGTAAAGACTATCATCTCTTCTTGTATATTGAACAAAATGTGGATAACTTAAATTGTAATGGATAAGTATGCTTTCATTCAACTAGTGGAGGTCTTGGTTTCCCTTGTGGCAGGATTACACCAAGGATCTTTGTATGTATGTATGTATGCATGCATGCATGAATTCATGCATGTATGTATGTATGTATGTATGTATATCAAATTCGAACTTAGCCTCATCCTGACAACCCAACTTTGCATGAACAAGTTGTTATCCTCTAGTTTCATATCCAACAACCCTTACTCGGTGGTGACAATGATGACTTTCTTTCCTCTTAATGGTTCTTCCTCCTTCGATGGCTTAGGTGCTCGAATGATGGTGGCTCATTCTATCATGGTTTTACCTTACTCACCTACATGTGTTGGGTAGTTCACGGGAGCTAGCACATAAAATGGATGTAGATCCAACCCTCTTCCCTTTAATGGTAATCTAGGTAAGGCTTATTTAAATGATATTATGAATAGTGCCTCACATTCTCCTTGTCTTTTGGTTCAGGATGATCCAACCATATCTATTACTATATTGAAAGATGTTGTATTCCAGGGGGCATTCTACAATACCAATGGTCTTGTGTGCTTCTTGAAAATACCTCTAGCCTCATTTAATTCATCTTCACAAATGGATTTTGGACTCTTGGAAACCCGAGTTAAACGAGGAGGATTTCTTCTATCCTCGTGCAAAGGGGTTATTCGTTGTTGAGTTTGATCTTGCAGAAGGAAGGGATTTGATTTTAAGCTTTAGAACTTGGTTTTGGGAAAATTCAGGATTATGTATGAAACCATGGACTCCATCCTTTGACCCTATGATAGACACTCTTTCCTCGACTCCTGTATGGGTTAGACTTCCAAATCCACCTTTTCATTTTTTGGGCTTAGACTCTCTTTTAGCCATTCACAAATCCATTGGAAGATACTTCTACAAAAGCTCTGAAACAAAGAAATGAAACACCACTACATATGCCTAAATATGTGTGGAAATGGAATTCAGTAAATGGTTTCCAATAGAAATAAATTTGACAGGTGAAACCTACTCTTGGAATCAATATCTCGATTATGAACATGTTTTTTTTTTTTTTTTCTAGAGTTTTCTTTGAAAGGGGGCATTCAAAAAAAACTATCCAAAAGGGCCAAGGAAAGTTAGGAAGCACCAATGAAAACCAAGATGGTGGGTTGGAGCCTGTTGGGGAGCTATAATCATAGGTGACTCGATTCTTCGACTGTTGATTTGGCGTTTGCTCTCGTGATGACGAAGTCTGGCTCGATTGATCCCGTTTCTCCCCTCCATTCATTTCCCTCGCTCCCCCATCACCCTACTGCATCCTTCATCCACGCTGCGCCCTCACTCCCTTGTCCTTTTGCCCCATTGACTACCTCTCGCCCATCACCCATCCATGAATAATCAAACTTAGGACAAACACAAAGAACAATAAGTTAATTAGATTAAATAATAATGTTAGTATAGTTAGAATTGGTTAAACTAGCTGATAACTAACTAGTTAATAATTAATTAATTAATAATTAATTAATTAATTAATAATTAATTAAGTTAATTATCTAAGTTAGTAATTAGGTTAGAGTTTGATTAATTTAAATTAATTAAAAAATAATATAAAAATACATATATGAAAGATTAAATAAAACAAAATATATAACAAAAAGTAAAAAAAGAAATTAAATATAATACAAATTATATTAAATAAACATATACAATAAAACACATATAAAAAAACAAAATATAAAAAAACAAACATAAAATAAGTAAACTAAAACGTAAACAAAACAATAATAAAAAATATTAAAAAACAAAAAATTAAAAACTAAACTACCCTAAGTCTACCCACCCAAATACCCCCAGTACACTCTCATTCACATCAACATAAAAATAAATCAACGATCGTTAAAAATTCCGGACCCCCCCTCACTATCCGGAGTTTAACGAGAGGGGGGTCCGGAATGGTAGTTTCAATTAAACCACCATTGGACACTTGTCAGCCCCATATACCAGCGGACCCCCCCCCACAAAACCTCTTACCACCTCAGGGGGGGTCCGGAATACCACCCATCTCGAAAAAAACCACTTTCCTCATTTTTCGCCATTTTTGCCTATTTCGGTACGTCTTCTTTCAAAACGGATTCTGGGAAAATGAAGACGTATTTTCAAAATCTGAGAGAGGTTTTTTCTCAGCACGGGCTGAAGAACAAAAACCTCTCTCAGTTTTTTCACTTGTGCCACGAGCAGGGATAATCGAAGCCATCTTCGAGGCCCTTTTTTTTTTTCCATATTTTCACTTTTCCGTTACAGTCCTGATTTTGCGGGAGCTGTTACGGCCAAATGGAGGCGAATTTGGTGAAACCGAAGGATTTTTTTGTCCAGCACATGACCATATACAATAACCTCCTTCATTTTTTTCCCAGGTGTTAGTGTTGAAGAGAAAAATATGTTTGTTCGGACCCCTTTTTCGCAGAAATTAGGCCTGTCTTTCATGGCGGACAGTTCCAGATTTTGGGGGATTTGTGGCTATTTTTGGCCGAGGCGGTTAAAAATGACTTACACAACTTGATGGGGAGATCTCTCCTATTTATAGAGATTATTTTTAATGTAAAAGGGTTGATCAGTTGAGGACCATGATTTAAAATTTTGTAAAACAGCTTGCTGAGCTTTCTGTGTTTTTTCATCAATTCAATGAGACAGTGCTATGCTGCAGGATTCTTGTGACTATTTCGACTGGTGATGTGCATCCCTCTGTGTTAATTTATTTCTCTGTTATCATAATTAATGCCTTCCTCTGAATTATTCCAAGAATATTAAGAACAAAATTGGTTTTAATGCACCCTCTGTCTTTGGCTTGGTATAGTTTTTTATGTTTTCCACTGAAGATTAAACTCAGAATTCTTAGTTGCTCTATGTTTAATTGGATTTCTTGACCTGTTTTGTCTCACCCATTTCATTTAAATTAAAGGATCTAGTGATTTTTCTACCTTGCCCTGCAAATATTAGCCTGTTAACATGGATTTTTTATTATTCGTTGCAGTGACTCCATAGCCCATGGCTTCTTTTCTCTGCCCATACCCAATTCCTAAAAGAAAATCCCATGTTCTGTGTAACTAGCCTAATATCTCTTCAAACAAAGTTATATCAGACAGAGAGATCCCTCTCTGAGTTTTGGAGGGATATATCCAAGACTTGAAGTGGTTTTGATGTTGCCTCTGTGACTGCCTCCGCAGCCTTGGGAAAATTACAAAGTGCTAACAGAATGGCGACCATACTGGGGAACTTTCCCCAATAGTACACTTCAAAGCTCCAGATCTGATCACTGATGGTGGACAGTGACCAGACACAAGAAGGCTGAGATCATTCACCTGGCGACTCCAAATTAGCTCCAGACAGTGCCAACTCAAAGACTCCACTGGAGGAAGAACCTGAAGCATGGCCAAGCAGCCTAGAAAGACCAGGTACTCAAGCTTAAATTGCATTCAAGACATCTTTGGTTTTATTTGCAATTACATTTTGTCTTATTCTAAGGCTGATCAAAAGTATATTGCTGAAGATTACATTGACCACCTGTTGATTGATGAGCCTCAAGAGATCATATCCCCAATTTTAGATTATGTACATACTCATACACCTGTGCACATCCCAGATGCACCTGTAGAAACCCTAGTGAGACATAAGCCTCCTGCTTTATCTCCTACTCTTGCTAAACCTTTGGATGGTTGTGAGCCTATTGCTTCATCTCATGTGCTTGCAAAATTCCTAGACCGATACAAGCCTCTAGATTTGCCTCCTATTCTCCATGACCTCCCTGTCAATTACATCAATAATCTGCCCAGGTTTGATGGAGAAAATGGGAAGATCACTGCTGAAAAACATATTCAAAACCTTGAGGATTTCCTTGACCTTTATGAGGTCGAAGATGATGATGTCTGTATCATAAATTTTTCCCTGTCTTTGCAAGGTAAAGTTAAAAATTGGTTTAGAAATCTGCCAGCTGCAAGCATCATAAATTTTCATCAGTTCATGCAAGTTTTATTAGATAGGTGGGTGATCATGGGAAATATTTTCCTCATCCTAGAATAATATGACCACTTGAAAAGAAAGCCCGGAGAGACAGTACAACATTTCTCAACCAAGTTCAATGAGGTGTATCATTCAATACATGTGGATATAGGCCTCCTCCTGGTTTAGCTAAATTGCATTTCCCAGAAGCCTTTGATCCATAAATGACATTCCAGTTAAGAGAAAGAGACACTGCAACCCTAGAATAAATGCAAAGTGTCGCAATCGATGTGGAAGCTAACTTGCTGAACAGGAAAGCAAAGCTAGAAGCAGTGAGAAAATAAAAAACAAAAAAGAAGCAGTTGAAGTCATCAGAAGCTAAATTGGATATTTTGGCCAGTGCCATGGAAGAGATGATGCAGATGATCAATAGAAAGGATGAACTTGTTGTCCAAAGACATCATGTTCCATTGATTTCAGAGAAAGAAAATGTCACTATTCCCAAACATTTTGTTGTTCGTCCTTGGTACCATGGTTTGGATAATGATTCTTTCATGTATTCAATTCACAACGCAGTAAAGATGAAGCTCCATCTCAACTTGCAGAGGAACAACCAGCTGATATGATGTGCATGTTTGATGGCATTCCCTAATTGGACAATCTACCCAAGTATGATCAGTATGATGATGATCATGAGGCTGAAATAGAGGTGGATTTTTCAAAGAAATCAACCACATATGAATGGGAGGAAAAATATCGTTTACGGTTCAAAAATGACAATCAACCCTTGCACAACAGTCATGACAGTGAGGAGGAAGAGGCAGCAAATTTTAAAGTAAGGGAAAGATCTTTGCCCTTATGTCTCTCTTCTTCTCAATTTTTGAGAAGAAATTGTAAACAAGTTGGCATTAGTAAAGAGGGAGAATGTTCTGATCAACTAGGTGAAGATGCTAGTGCTAATGTGGAGGTTGTTCTAAACCCAGAATTGCAACACTTTACCTACTCTAATTCTCAAATTCCAAATGAAAGCTTAAAGCCTGAGACAAATTATGAGTTAATCCAAAATAACTCTGTACCATTATGCTTTAATTCATTTCAGTTTCTGAAAAAGAATCTTGAGTATATGCTAAAGGATAAATGCACAGAAAATCAAGAAGTTTCAGTAGAACCAATATAGCAGTCAGTTCAATTTCTACAGGATCCAATATCAGATGTGTTGGATGACTTGTGTTCTTTTTCCATCATCCACCTATGGGATAAAACATTGTTATGATACTGACATGATCAGGCAGTCAGCTTCATTGTCTTTTTTAGCAGAAGTCACATTACAAAGCCCATCAGAGCAGTTGTAGCCATGTCAGGAAATGCATGAGGATGAAAATAACATAGATACAGTGCCAGAGCTGCCATCCAAAAATCAAGGAACATGTCATTTCTACCTTGATCCTATAGCTACCTATATGGAGAATTTTTTCACTGTAGAGCCTCAATCTATCTCTGGCAGTACTTTTGTTCTTCAAGATTGTCGAGGTCTCTATGGTAAATATCAATCACATTTTCAACAGTGGCCTTTACACTTTGCAGTTTTGAGTCTATGGGAAAAAGGTCAAGTTGCACTTTTCACTGTGCTAATGAGCAGTCAAACAATCCTCTGGTCTCAACAACTACTTGATTGGCTTCATTGGCATTATTGTATCATTTAGAACGATGAAATTGTCAGTAGTGTAGGGTAGGTTGCAATTTTGAATAAGCTCAGTCATTTGAGCATCTTTTCAGTATTGTATGATTTCCAGCAGAGTTTGCATTTGATAGTATCTAGTTCACTGTCTAGTCAAATCTGAGCCAGTTCGAAGATTGTAGCTGCAGTGACTCCGTGGCCCAAAGAATAAAGCACTGGTTTGCATGTCCAGAGTTCAGTGGTTCTTGACACCTCCTGAAAGAGCTGCCATCCCCAGGTGGAGCCTATGTTGGGTAGCTATAATCATAGGTGACTCGATTCTTCGACTGTTGATTTGGCGTTTTCTCTCGTGATGACGAAGTCTGGCTCGGTTGATCCCGTTTCTCCCCTCCATTCATTTCGCTCGCTCCCCCATCACCCATCCATGAATAATCAAACTTAGGACAAACACAAAGAACAATAAGTTAATTAGATTAAATAATAATGTTAGTATAGTTAGAATTGGTTAAACTAGTTGATAACTAACTAGTTAATAATTAATTAATTAATAATTAAGTTAATTATCTAAGTTAGTAATTAGGTTGGAGTTTGATTAATTTAAATTAATTAAAAAACAATATAAAAATACATATATGAAAGGTTAAATAAAATAAAATATATAACAAAAAGTAAAAAAAGAAATTAAATATAATACAAATTATATTAAATAAACATACACAATAAACCACATATAATAAAACAAAATATAAAATAACAAACATAAAATAACTAAACTAAAATGTAAACAAAACAATAATAAAAAACATTAAAAAACAAAAAATTAAAAACTACACTACTCTAATTCTACCCACCCAAATACCCCCCCGTACACTCTCATTCACATCAACATAAAAATAAATCAACGGTCGTTAAAAATTCCGGACCCCCCTCACTATCCGGAGTTTAACGAGAGGGGGGTCTGGAATGGTAGTTTCAATTAAACCACCATTGGACACTTGTCAGTCCCAT
>SNQJ01S0080274.1:18980-35716 GCA_010110895.2 Picea sitchensis | reverse complement strand
TTTCTACCAAAATATTCTAATCATGATCTCCTCAGATCTTACAATGCCTATTTATGCTACCAAAATGGGTAAAAACCCTTACAACAAGGACCCAAAACCCTATCCCTAATTGTATTAGGTTTTTCCACATATCAACCTCCTACATGCAATTGGTCCTCGATCCAACCATTCCTTTCTTTGAATCTTCTTCTCCTCGCGTTGTTTTTCCTTGATTCCCGACACACACTGCTTCTTTGGTCCATTCCTTAGCTGCCTACCTCATTTTCTATGCTCTTACTTATTCCTTAAACTTGCTCCAAAATTACCCTGCTCCAACATGCTCCCAACACTTACCTATGGCTCTTCCCGAGCCACTCAAGCAGTGTTTTACTCTTGCACTAACTTCTTCAGCGCCTCAAACCTGCTTGTCAACTCTTATAGTTGTGCTTTCGCTTGTGCACCCCTTTCAACAATATTTTCTACCGACTGCATTATTACATGCTCCTTAAACACTTCTACACTCTGCAAGTGTAACTTCTCTATTCTTCCCTTTGTTTCTTCCAACTCTATAATCAATGTTTCTACCCCTTCCTGGAATGGCTCCAATTGAGCCTGCCTCAATTGCTTCTTCATCTGGATTGACTTCAACTCTGCTTGTAGTTTCTTCATCTTCTGCACACTCTTCATCCTGTCTAATATGTCCATTTTTTTGTTGGTGCTTTAGGTCCTTGACTCCAGTGTTTATGTTGTCCTCCTTTTGGTATAATTCCTAAATCTTCACATCTCTTGCAATTATGTCCACATATGTGATGTACTATTATATAGTTCTATCATTATTTTAATCTCCCATTCAATATTTTTTGTGTGTTATACAATCTGTTGTTCTCTTTGTGCTTTGATCTCTGGTGGAGTGCAAGGGATAACCTTCTCTTCCAGGTCAAAAATTTATTGTCTGTAACTTTCCATAGCCTGCACTATTTTTTGGATCTTCTCTTCTGTACTTAATTCCTTTGCTAGTGTGTTGTCTGGGATAGTTTGAAAGACTTCTTGAATCCTTTGTTCTAGTTTCTCCACGTGTTGCTTTTCTTCATCCCTCTCACGTTGCACTTGGTTGAGGTATATCTCCAATATCTCCTTTATGTCATTTGTTATCTCTAAGTTCGTCGCATATGTCATGTCCCTTGATGGAACTTCATGTGCGACACTAATCTGTAACTTGTATAATGCCTTGGTTATAATCTTGGACAACACCAAGTCCAACTGCTCTATATTATTTAAGAGTTTATGCACTGTGTCCTCATCTACTTGTATCATACCTTGGATAATATGGAAAGTCTCACTTCCCATTGTTGTTGTCTGTACTGTCTCCTTTTCTTCATGGGTTTTTCCTGTTGCACTGTACCTTTTTTCTATGCTACATTGATCTATAAAATTTCCAAAACTTCCTTAACCTCCATCAAATTTTTCATTAGTTATTCTCTTTGTGACTCTGCAATGTATAAGGCTTCTTCTCCTCAATCCCGCACTTTGCATGCCACAAATTACGCATCATCCTCAATTATTTTGAGCTGAGAGGCCTTATTTTGTGCCTTCATATTCTTACGTTGTTCTCCTATCTGCATCACTTATTTTCTCTTTGGTGTTGTCTCTGTCTACGTAGGGTTCTTCGCCTCTTTTAGGTCTTAAATTTCTACCTTAGAGATATTATCCTTTTTCTGGGCTCCCCTGTTTGTTCCTTATGTGTTCTCAGTTCCTAGTATTGAGGCCCTGGGTATTGTTTCCTTCTTCCTCGATTTCTTTAATGTCGTCGCACTTTCTTTTGGTTGAGTGTGTTGCGATGTTTTCCTGGTATTTGCTTCTCAACTACTTTATTTCTGCGACGTGCCAAATTCTGCTTGTTCTTTATGCTTTGTTCCTTTCTTGACATCCACTGGTACCTTCCACTGATCTGGCAATCCCCTATCATAGTTTTTACTTCTTCTATTGTGATACAATATTCCATCTTCAACCATGTCTTCTTGGGGTCTCTCCTTGCTTGTATCCATATGTTGTGTCTGGATGCTTTGAAATTTGTTATCCCTTCATTCTCCTTCACCACTTTTGGTGAGAGCCTCTAGGTATCTTCTATCTTTTCCTGCATCTCCTCAAGATACATGCCAAAAATTTTGGAATTAGCTTTCCTCTGCTTCATATATGCATTGTGCCACAATTTTATATACCTTGTTGTGCGACACTTTCCTGTTCTGTCATAGAAGGATGAATACTTATGTTCTTCCCATGCCACTAAGGCTATCAAAATAAGCAACCAATAATAATGGAACACTGTCCCAAAATCCTACGCATATCGACAATCCTCCAAAAATAGGTTCAACAAGTATGATGCCCAAATGAGTATTGTCCCTTTCGCGCACTACGCGACTACTGTTACCACTCCTGTTGGTGCCTCTTCCTTGCAACATTTTCTTAGTAACTTCCAGACCATCGGTTTTGTTGCAAAACTTGTGGTTGGCTCATTGATGTTCTTGATAATCATGCCTAGGTTTCCCCTGTTCGTGCCAAATTTATCTTTTACTTCTTATACAATTGTCTTCTCCTTTGTTTTATCATCAAAATATTACTCTGGCTTCACCCCATCTGTTGGAAGCCCTGTAATCTTCACAATTAGATATAAATCAATTGGGATAGGTCTATCCATACACAAAAATCCTCCATGTACTCTTGACAGTAGTTTCTTTTCTCAAGCATTGATATCCTCCCCCCTACCAAAGTGTGGGATTTCCAATAAATCCATGATGCCAGAGTTATAAAGCCCTGCTATCCACTGCTTCGGCTAAAAATTGAGGTCTCCTAATGGGCCCTTTCCCTTGTTATCCATATAAATTTCTTGCGCAAGCTCCAGAAACTTAGTCACCTGTGTGACGTCATGATCTGCATACTTTAGTTTGGGAACAAATCCCAACATGTCCTCTACAACTATTACCAACTCTAGAATTTGGGGCAAAGACAACGAAACATGCTTCTGTGTGCGTGCTATTGTTATTGTTGGATTTGTTCTCTTCTTTGATAGACCTGTTGTCATGATCTGTACTTCCTCCTCTGTGTAATGATCTTAGTCATTGTCATCCTCGACCTCTGAGGCTTCTTCTTCCCTAGGGTTCTTTGATGCCTTAGGTTCATCTGATTTTGTCTGGTCATCATCTTCTTCATTCTGTTCTCCCTGTGTGTGCACCAATCCCGGTTTCACTATGTTAGGGTTTCCTTCTGCGCTAGTTTTTTGACCTTTTTCCTCCTGGTTTACCTCCATTGCTTCATCTTTTGGGTTCTACTCCTCGACCAACGTCGGACTAATTGATTCACTCTCTATAGATGGAATCTCATTCACATCGACCACTCCCATCATATCCTCCGTCAGTTTGTTGGCACTTCTTTTCCTTCTTGTGAACCGGCTAGGTGCTCTGAACTTTGGTGGGTTCATTGTTCTAGCTCGAGTAAAACTTGTTGTAAATCTGGGATGGATTCTTCACAACTTCTCACATAATCGCACTTTGTTCACTCCTTCACTCTTTTTTTCTCAAAATCACAATAAGTGTTTACCTTGTCCTTCTTTTCTCCTTTTTATAAAATCTTTCATAGATGAGCCTTACATTACCTGTCACCAGTTTTCTCTTTCCGATCATTTTATGTTCCAACGCACTGTGTTCACTTTTTCTGTCACATAATGTCTTCAGGTTTTATCATACCTCTTTCTAACTTCTGATGTGTGTTGTATCCTTTAACTGTATGTCTATTACATATCCATATACCTACTTCTTTTTGGATTTTTCTCATTTTACCACTTTTTTCTTCTCTTTTTCTAATTTTAATTCCTACTATATACAATATGTACAAGTCTAAATTTTGCATTGCAACTACTAAGGGTCGGTAGGTCGACTGTCCCTATATAGTTTCAGTCGACTACCATTCAAAAAACCTTGAATATCCTTGCCTGTTAAATCTTGGAGCTGCATAACACCTCCATCTGTGACAAACTTTATCTCATATGACCCTAGCCAATGCATTATGAACTTTCCTGGGTGATGCAAATATTTACTGTCATAGAGAAGAACCATATACCCTTCCTCAAAGTTCTTCTTCATAATACATCTATCATTCCAAGCTTTGTCCTTTTCCTTCTTTACTTCCTCATGAAAACCAACTATGATCATGTCTTCTTCCAGTTCCATAAGTTGAGCTAATATTTCTTGAGCTGCACCTTTTTCTGTCATGTTTGTAATCGTTGCAATGCACAGACTAGGTATCAAATACTCCAAGGGAACCACTGCTTCTTGTCCATACACAAATCTGAAAGGTGCCTGCCATGTTATCTTCTTGCATGTAGTTCTATAAGCCCATAACATCGTTGGTATATTCAGGTCCCAATCATCCCTATTCACACTACAAATCTTAGTCAAGGCATTATCTAATATCTTATTAAATGCTTCCATTGTTCCATTATCCTGAGGATTGTAAGGATTACTCTTCTGATGATGTATCTAAAATTATTCAGTCATTTCCTGGATAGTACTATTAATAAAATGAGTCCCCTAATCACTCATCAGAATTCTAGGGCATCCAAATCTTGTCACTACTTGCTCAAATAGGAAGTGTGATGCAATCTTTCAGTGTCATTGCTTCAACCCACCTCGTTAAATACTATGTCGTTATAATGATGTAAATTGCTCATGATCTTCTAGTTGATGGATTAATTGGTCCTACAAAATCTACTGCCCACTTTTCAAACACTTTCAAAGTTACCCGAGGTTTCAGTGGCAACCCATCCCTCATGGATGGTTTTCTAAGCCTCTGACAAACATCACAATTCTATCCATACTCCTTTGCATCATTATGAACTTTTGGCCACCATAATCCTGTGTGCAATATCTTTTGCGCAGTAGCCTTCCCTGCATAATGTTCTCCAACTATTCCTTCATGTGCTTCTACCAAAATGATAGGTCGTTCATGCTCCTTAACACATCTCCTGAAAATGTTGTCTGCACCTAGTTTATACAAATGACTTGCAATAAGTTGATATTATGCAACTCTAACCACCAAATTCTTCTTCTGCGCAATATTAAATTACTTTGGGGGAAATCTTGTACTAAAAAAATCAATAATGTCAACAAAATATTCATCAATAATCTGAATTGAAAATAGTTGAGCATTAAGGAAATTATGATCCAGGTGGATATCAGTGCCCACACACCTATTCCACTGAATCGAAAAACAATTTTCCACCTTGGCAGTTTTTCGGGTTCCAAACTCCTGGGGCCGTTTTGAGGCCCTAAACGACATTTTTTGGGATTTGGGGCCCAGGTGACTATGAAAGGCACTAACCTAGGCTAGTCGGAATTTTTTCTTCTCGGTTAGACCTTTCCAATGGGATATCCTGCACCTAAAAAGAAAATTTTATGCAAAAGTTATGACCCCGGGAAGTTGATGTACTAACTTACCCAAATGTGGCCCACATGACTTTTGGCGCTTCATCTCCTAGGGTTAGGTTTTTGGATGTCTAGGGTTTTTGACATTCCTGTTTATTGTAAAAGGCCTTTAGAGCCTCATTGTAACCATCTTCTTGCGAATGAGTGCAACCATCACATCTCTTCTCAAAGATAAGCTGCCACCATTGCATCAAGCTTGTTTTATGTTGCATTTTACAGTTTCAACTTATTTCCTTATTGAATAGAAAACCAATTTTATTGTATCTCTATTATTCTGTGTTAAGAATCTGTTAATAATCTGTAGTCATTTCGTTCTACTCATAAAATTCGGATCAGTGGTATCAGAGCAGTCTGCTCCTTGTCGTCTTAATGCATGTCCCCAATGAGGTCAGAGTACAAAGAATTGGGTCTCGAGCTTGTTTCTCTTGAGGACAAAATCTCTCGCAGGCCCAAGCAACCTCTCATGGTAGGAGAAAAGAAATATGATAGGATGGGAGATCCTTTCAAAATGTTGCTTGAGGAATCCCTCACACAACAGAGGAACGAGATGATGGATATTTTCGCACAAATCCTTCGGCGGCTACCAACAAGCGACACATCTTCTTCGAACGGAGGTGTTGCCCCCTTCAAGGTACAAATAAAATTCAATATTCCGATATTTGAAGGTTAGATAGACACAAATGTTGTAGAAAAGTGGTTGAATCTACTAGAAGGGTATTTTTCTGTCCATAACTTTTTGAATAGAGAAAAGATTACTTTTGCGCTCCAAAGTCGTTCCCCATGTCAAAGGTTGGTGGGAAAATTTCTGTGAGAAAAAGGAAACAGAGGAACCCTCATTATTTACAATCACGACCACCTGGGAATCCTTTATGGATTCTATTAAGGAACAATAGTACCCTGTCGGAAGTTATGATGACTTGTATACCAAATGGACCACACTGCGGCAAGAAAGAGACCAAGCAGTGCCAAAGTTCACAAATATATTCCATACCTTGCGCACCAAGTTGGGTATCAAAGATTCATAGCGACATCTAGTGCTCAAGTATCGCAGTGCTCTGCATAGATACATTCAAACCGAAATGGAATTTCTTGACATCTCATCCTTGGGTGTGACCTGTCGATATGTCGTCAAAATCGAGCAGAAGCTCAAAAAAAAGACGCGGCAGTTTGGGCTTGGGAATCCCTCATAGAAAAATCCAGGAAAGGGCGGTCCCAACCCACAAAACAAAGGATAGATAAAAGATAGATAGTATCAGGACAACCAATCCAAGCTGCAAGAAAAGAAAGACACCAGAAAGACAAAGAAAGATATTGGGCACTGGTGCGACTTCCATAAGAGCCCTTGGCATAACACTACTGACTGTCGCTCAAAATAGTCGCTGGCGGACAAAGTGAAAGCCTCTGAATCAGATGCGGGTTCTAACTCTAAGTCAGAACCAGAAAGGGGAAGAAGGATCATTAATGCAAAACCTAGTGCCACTGTTGCTACCACCAAGCTCCAGCCTGGTGAACCAGACGAGCCAGAAAAAGGAGAGTGCCTCTTCCATTCATAGATGTGGGTAAAATGCACCTTGCTTCACTTCATCGTTGATAGCGGTAGCCAGAAGAACCTCATATATCCAGAGATCTTCAAGCGGCTGGCCCTGTCGACAACGCCGCACCCACAACCCTACACCATTGGATGGCTCTCCCAAGGAAGTGATCTTTGCATCAACCAACAGTGTTGAATGTCATACGACATCAAGCCCTTCAAAGACGAGGTATTGTGTAATGTTTCTCCTCTCGAAGTTTGTGATGTTCTTTTGGGCCAACCTTGTTTATGGAAACATCATGTTGTATATGATTCTAGGCCTCGTAGCGTTATTATTACTTTGAATAGGAAATTGTACAGGATACCCAAGGCAGCCCCACCTAATGTTATTTCCTTGATCTTTGCCAAGCAATGCAGGAAGGTCATCTCTCAGATGGGGAATTTTGTCTTCTTCATGATTCACTCCCAGAATGAGTGAAATATCATAGCCACATCCAGGGTCTCTACGACCGAACTCTCCACACAACAGAAGCAAGTAGATAAGGTCATGGAAGAATACTTGGATATCTTCTCCTCACCTACTGGGGTACCTCTGCACTGTCAAGTCAAGCACCCCATCAGTCTAACCCCAGACGCACCACTACCCAATGGGCCAGTCTATCACTGCTCTTTGTTAGAGAATGAGGAGATCAAGCAACAAATCCAAGAACTGCTCCACAAGGGGCACATCCGTCCCATCTCATCACCTTGTGGGAGCCCAATCGTGCTGGTACAGAAGAAAGATGGAACCTAGCGACTCTGCATTGATTATCGGGCCCTAAATAAAATCACAGTCAGAAAACGGTACCCGATTCCCTAAATCGACAACCTCCTTGATCAACTCACAAGGGCCAAATACTTTTTTAAGATTGATCTGAATTCTGGCTACCACCAGGTCCTGATAGAACATACAGATGTATGGAAGACTACCTTCAAGTCAAAGGAAGTCCTTTTTGAATGGTTGGTTATGCCCTTCGGTATGAAGCTCTAGCCACTTTCATGAGGATGATGGACAATATTTTGTGACCATTCACCAATACTTTTGTAGTGGTGTATCTGGATGACATTCTCATTTACATCAAGACTTGGGCACAAAACTTGTAGCATACTCAGCAGGTTCTTCACACCCTCCAACAACACAAGCTATATGCCAACTTGGAAAAATGCTCCTTTGACATGGACAGGGTCCATTACCTGGGCTACATCGTTGATCAACATGGCGTAAATGTGGATCCAACCAAGATCCAAGTCATCCATGATTGGCTAGCCCCAACCACACTCACTGAGCTTATAATCTTCTTGGGCCTTGCCAATTTCTACCGCAGGTTCATGTTGGGATTCTCCCATATTGCATGGGCCCTCACACAAATAACCAGGGGTGGTGGTAAGGAGAAATTTGCGTGGGGCTGGTCCCAACAATAAGCGTTCGATGATTTGAAGCAGTGCTTGTGCTCAGCCCCAGTGCTTTCACTACCAGACCTGCAACAACCCTTTGAGATTGAGACAAATGCTTCAGACTATGCTGTGGGTGCCATTCTCACTCAGCACAACCACCCTGTGGCCTATCATAGTGAGACATTATCATATGTTGTTTGTAAGTGCCCTACTTACGACAAATAAATGTACTCCATTATGCAAGCCTGCCACCAGTGGAGACTTTACATTCTTGGAAAGGAGACAGTCATCCACACGGATCATAAACCACTGCAGTTCATGTAGACATAAGACAAATTGCAGAATGACCGCCATCAAAAGTGGTCCATATACTTGCAACAATTCCACCTCAACATCAAGTATAAAACAAGAAGCAGCAACCGCGCCACTGATTGCCTCAACAGACCGCCAGTTTCGACACTCATCACAGTGCTAGACTCTTGCGGCCATGAGACCTCTAAATGGATCCAACTCTATGAGACAAACTCGAACTTCACCACCACCTACCAAATGGTGGGTGTAAACGCAGTTGCCAATAATTTCCATCTTCAGGATGGGTTGTTGTGTTGTATGGGACATATCTGCCTTCCATCAAGAGAGCGAGCGAAGATGATCTAGGAAGCCCACTACAGTCAGGTGGAAGGACACTTCGTCGTCAAAAAGATAGTGGCGATGCTACATAAACATTTCTACTGGCCAAAACTTCGACAAGAGGTCAACAAGTATATCAGGTCATGCATTGTCTGCGCTATCGCCAAACTGACCACTAAGAAACAAGGCTTGTACACCCCTCTTCCTACTTCTAACAGGTCATGGGAATCCATCTCAATGGACTACATGTCGGGCCTCCCATCCACCAAGTGGGGAAATGATTGTGTTTTTGTGGTTGTTGATTGCTTTTCTAAGATGGTTATTCTGGTTGCCTGCAAGAAGAGCATCACAGTAGAGGCCACTCCCAAGCTCTTCTTTGAACGAGTCTGGATACATTTTGGAATCCCACAAACCATTGTCTCAGATCGGGACAGTCAATTTCTCTGCACATTCTGGTTGAGCCTCTAGTCATTGTTGGACACCAAGATCACCAAATCCACGACCTTCCACCCCCAGAAAGATGGCCACTTGAGGTCGTAAATCGAATGATCGTGCATATCCTGCACATGTATAATTCCAAGCACCCTCTCACATGGGATGAGAGTCTTCCCTATGTTCAACATATCTACAACTGAGCCCTGCATAGCTCAACCTACCACAACCCCTTTTAGGTGGGGTTGGGATTCCAACCATTGGGTCCCATAGATGTTGCACTTCCCCTTGTGGTCACTTCGATCGACTCATCTCCTACTCCAACTGAAGCTGACAAATCCACCTAGTTCATTGAGTGGATCCAACACATCCACCAATAGGTTTAGGATATCCTACATAAGTCCAATGACAAGTACAAGCATCGCCATGATCAACATCGGGTGCCACATAAGTTTCAGGTGGGCGACAAAGTTTGGTTGCACTTGCAGAAAGAACGCCTTACAGGAACCCATCAAAAGCTTTTCCCACTCCATTATGGGCCATACACCATCACCAAGGCTATGGGGGATAATGATTTTGATCTCAACATTCCTCCTTTCCTTGGCCTGCACCCAGTTTCCAACATGGATCTCCTTTGGCCTTATTTCCCACCATTATTGGACACCTCAGAAGTACTAGAACAACTGACACCAACAAAGATCAACCCCGAATGCATACAACATGCATCCAGTGATCGGATTGTGGAAACACGGATCAAGGGCACTCGACAACAAAGGATCCAACTTTATCGAGTCGTCAAACCAGGGCAGCTCCTTATTTCGAGACAAAAAAGTGATTATTATCACTAAAAAATGAAAATTACTTGAAAATTACAGAAAAGGGCTAATTTAATTAATCTCCTATTTTTTAGGAGAACTAGGGAACAAGTCAAAAACATGTTTTTATTGTGTCCCCAGTTGACTGGAGGCCTAGGTGAGTTAAGTAAAGTGTAAGGTGACTTCACTGAGTGTGACATGGAAATGGAGGAGATCCTAATGAAGGGACTTGACCCCACCTACAGAGTTGGCACATTCTAAAGGAGGGGCGCACATCCCAATGCTCCCACTCGCCCTCACACTCCCTCTTAATCGAGTTCCACTCCCCTTCACTACCCTTCCACCTCACTTCACTCCCCCTACACACTACTCCACTACCCTTCACCCCACATACCTCCAGTCATCTCCCATGCATCTCTCCCTTTAACTCTCACACATCTCCTAAACCCTATGTGCATCCCTCTTTGGAGTTGTCACCCTCTTTTGCTATATAAGAAAGGTCGACCCCATAGCCCAAGTGTTCCATGCTCAAGCAAAAACTCCGGAAAATTCATAAAATACTTCTTCTCTCTTTCTAGTTCTTTGGTTGCATGTTGTTTAGATATTCTTTAAAATTTTAATTTGATGACCTAATGCTGCATGCTTTAAGTTTCTAGATCTAGTTGAATTCTTTCTAATTAAAGAAGTAGATCTAGGCATTTTTCTTGCAATTTCTAGGTTATTTTCATCTAGATCTTAAGCTAGCTAATTGCTTTGTTTCACGTTTAAAATCAAGCTAGCTAGTTGTCATATGATTTCTGTTTTAGGACAGCTAACATAAACAACTAGAAGAGCGGAGGTTAGGTTCATGCTAGGTGTCGAAAAAGTCTCAAAAAATTGTCTCTTTGCCTTAGAAATATTTCGTAAAATTTTGAGTAAATTTTCCAAGTTTGAATTAGTCTTTTAAATTGATTTCTATCATCTTCTAATTGATTTTTCTTTCTGGTTTTTAGCAGGTCCATCAAAAAACAAGGGGAGATTCCGTCAATTTTGGCGAAATCGGGACTTTTGGAGCATCCAGTGGTTTCCTTCTTCATCAAAGAAGCATCTTTTGTTATTTATTTCTTGCATTTTCAAGATCCAAAGCTTATAAGGATCTAGTTTCTTAAGGAGAAACTCAAAGAGAGCTTAGTTCTCATTGTAATAGGCACAATAAAAGTGGGCCCTTTTGTGCCCAGTTTCTCCATCCCCATTAGGGGGATTTGTGTGTCTTGGTTTGACTTTCTTTCTGTTGATGCATGTTTAAATCGTTTGATCTCAAACACACATACAAGTTAAGCGAATCTAACACACATAACACTACATTTCACATGCATGTTAATTAAAAGGAACTTTCAATTTTTATGCATATTTTGTTTAGAGTTCTTTGCTTACTATCAACAATAAGTCTTGCAATCTTTCAATTTCCAAGTATCTTGCAATTTCTCTTTTTCAGTTACAAAGTAGGGTACAAAGTTTATCTCTTTCAAGTATTGCAAAGTCAATAAACCTTGTTTGTAGTCTAATTAGGGAAATCTTTGAAGTTGTTAGCTCAATGCGTGGGAAAATGCCTAAGGGTGATCTTTGAAGTAAGGCGGGCCCTCTCGGGACCTAGTTTTCCCACCCATTTTGGACATCCAACGCCCTTAGTGTGCTTAATGGTGAGACCTCTTGGGTTTCGATAATTTCTCTGCAAATTTCCAAACAAAGAGATAGCCTCTAAAGAGGCCACATTTTCTCTCATTAACTCAACTTTAATTTACCTTAATAAAACACTCGATCAACAATTGCCCACAAATCCTTTTAAGGCACTGGTATAACTGGTTTATCTTTATGTGAGCAATCTTCTGCATTCATGCAATCGTCTAACTTATATTGTTAAATCTTGCAGATCTTGTATCCTTTGCAATACATGCATGCTTATGGACAAATGGTTTATTGATTATCTCAAATGATGATGAATGTTAAGTGTTGAATGTATTTTTTTTATTAAAGCAATAAACTCCTAGAAGTAGTTCTTTTTTCTTTCTTAGTTTAAAGAGCCTTAGATTATTTTCATAGGGACTACCCCCCTTGGCTTTGCTAGGAGTTGGCCTAGACGAAGGAGTTGAGGATTAGGTGACAACACCTTGACTCAAAACTTGCCCCCAAGGACACACCAAGTGGATTGAAGGTTTCTTCCATGTTACCCCAGGTGTGCATAAAGGTGGCAACATTTTTGGCGTCGTTGTCGGGGATAAATATTTCTATTCCCGAAACACGACTTGTTTTTCCTTTTTGTTTTTAGTTAGTTTTTTTGTGCTTGTAGTTTATCAGAAATAGACTCAACCATCTGGCGACTCCACTTAATTCCAATTTGACTAAGTATTCTACAAGGAGGAACTCAGAAGGCCTACTTAACTTCATTCCTGAACTTGAATATGTTTATCGAAGGAGGTTAGCCAAAGCCTCTTACCGTAGAGTCCTTAGTCATTTAGGGACCAAGTCCATTTCTGATATTCACCTGCTCTTTTTTAATAAGAGTATTTTTTCAAAAATGGCTATATATGATAAATGTGACTTCACTGCAATAAATAACTATCCACATGCTCTCCTAGAATAAGCTATTGAAAAGTTGCCTAGTTTCCAGGGAAATAATGTTGTGTCTGCCAAAATGCATATTAAGTCCTTCATGAGATGTACTAAAAAATGGTGTACAAAACATGACTATGAGGATGTTAAGATGACATTTTTTTCCCTCTCCTTAGAAGAAGATGCCTTAGATTGGTATGAGGATATGCCTGGCAACGCTTTCAAAATGCTCAAAGATATTTTAGATGCCTTCACAGAAAAATGGGGGGAAAATAAAGATCACCGTCAGTTGTTGGCAACCCTTTACTCAATAAAAAAGAACAAGAATGAGACAATGGATGAGTTTAACAAGAAATTTAATGAACTTGTCTCCAACATGCACACAGATATCAAGCCTCCAAATGATGTTATTCTAATCTACTATGTAGAGGCTTTTGGTGGGGAAATGAGATACCAACTTAGAGATAAGGAACCCCCTAACCTCAAGGCATCTCAGGATATAGAAGTCAAAATTGATAAAAACATGCAGGCTTTAGGGAAGTCCAACCTTCTGGGTTTTAGTAGAGGTAGTTCTTCTAGGAAAACATAGGCGAAGGACAAGGCTATGGCTGCAGCTCCTGAAAATAAAGACCCTAATTTCGACCCCCTAAAGTTCGTTACTGATATGGTCAAGAGAATGGAAGCTACCCATGCTACTCAACTTAGTTCCCTACAAAATAGGTTGATAGCTATGGAAAGGTCTCAAAACAACAGATTTCAACCCAGACCAAATAATGATAGGTGGAAAAGAAAAGGTCCTCCTCAAGACCAAAGCCCCCCTAATCAACAAGAGTCAAATAATGTGGTTAATGAAGAAGCACCACATTTTTGTAGAGCTTGTGAAGACTTTCACGAAGAATATACATGTCCAGTATTTTTCCATATAAATGAACACGACCTTCCTCCAGTAAAAAATGTTGTAGGACAACCCAGAAACTCCAACCACATCAATAAATTTGGTGAAACTCACTCTTTATCTATGGATTATTGGTTTCAGATGAAAGAAAGAAGTGATCAAAGTAATCAAGTGGTTGAATAATATGATAATGTGACTAAGTTATATGGTCACAAACCTAAAGATGAGAAAATATTAGAGATGGCAAGGCACAGAGGGATAGTCTACCAGAGGAGGGGGAAAGAAGCAACAAATAACTCTCAACCTAACTTTCCAAAGGTAACTACTCCTACAAACACTCCAATTACTAATCTAAATGTTGATTTAGGTAGTTGGATATCAAATGCAAAGGTCTTGGTTTCAGTGTCAAATCTCTTGCAAATTCCCTCATGGAAAGAGAAGCTTTTGCAAGATATAAATCTTCCAAGTAATAAAGTTGTTCCAAAAGATCAAGAAAAGGTTAAGGAGCAACATGAATATCCTCCAATGGTCTTAACTAGTAGATATGGGACTAAGGAAGAAAATCCTCCTTTCTTTGTATCATTAGAAATAAATGATCAATGGTTACATAACTGCCTGTATGATTCAGGGGCTTCATCAAACATCATCACCAAAGGGATTATGCAAAGGTCAGGTCTTAAAATCATAGGCCTTATCAAAATGTGTGTGCCATGGACTCTAGATAAATTGAAACACACAGAATAATCATAGACCTCCTACTCAAGCTAGCCTTCCATCCTAACGTTGCATTCAAAATGGATGTTCTTCTTATAGATGTGCCAGATGCGTGGGGGATGCTTCTATCTAGGAAATGGGGAGCTCATATGGGTGGCTGCTTAAATATGGATATGACATTTGCAACTATTCCATACCCTCCTCCCTCAACTGATAATTTCATACTCTTTAGGGAAACAGAAACGAAATATCATATAGAAGACCTTAAAGAGCCTTTTAATGAGTTTTTATGCCAAGTGTCTGACATGGGTGACTTTTCCATATGTTCTAACTTCCTATCACCAGCTCAAGAAAAATTCAAAGATGAAAAAGCAAGTAATAAAGCTTGGAAGATGAATTTTGATGGAGCCCACTCAAGATCAGGTAAAGGGGCAGGAATTGTTTTAAAATCTCCAACTGGAAAGACTTACAATTTTGCATTCAGACTTGAGCTTGATGCAACAAATAATTTGGCCGAATATGAGGCACTTTTTCTAGGTTTGGAAATTGCTAAGGACATGGGTATCAAGATTCTGAATATAAAGGGTGACTCAGACTTAGTAATTATCCAAGTAAAAAATAAGTATGCATGCAAAAGTGAGAGGTTAAGAAGATACATAAATGTTATATGGGATGTCATAGAATTCTTTGATGCTATGGATCTCATTTCTATCCCTAGAGATCAAAACAACTTGGATGATAGTCTAGTTGTAGAAACTTCTACCCTCCGACCATCAGAAGATATAATGAAAGGAGAAGGAAAGTTGGAGATAATCTTTAGGCCATCTGTCCCAGATAATATTGATCATTGGAAAGTCTTCAAAGATGATGAACAAGTTCTAAAGTTCATCCATAATGTCAAATAATTCTCAGGTTTTAATGTCAGTTATAAAGAGGAGGGTAAAGAATATGTTGAGGAGGATAATCCAATTAAAAATCCAGTTCCCAGAGGAATAGTTGCCTTAGAAAATATTTTTGACAGGCATGATATGTACAAAAACAAAAAAGAAATAATAAAGTCTGGCAATTATATTGAAATCAACATTGGGACAAAAGAAGTCCCAAGGTTTATAAAAATTGGAAAAGGAACCTCAGAAAAAGAAAGAAAGGAATTGATCAGCTTAGTCCAAGAGTATAGGGATGTGTTTGCTTTCACATATGATGAGATCAAAGCATACAAAGAGGATGTGTTTCAACATACCATCCCCCTCAAGGATGATACAAAACCTTTCAGACAAAAACTTAGGTGAATAAATCCTAAGTTGGCACCTCTTGTTCAAGCCGAACTTAAAAAGATGTTGGATGTTGGGATCATTGCTCCAACAAGACATTCATCTTGGTGCTCCAACTTAGTTGTTGTCAAAAAAAATAATGAGGGGATGAGATTATGTATTGATTTCAAAAACTTAAATCTTGCATGCATTAAAGACAATTACCCCCTACCCAACATGGAGACCCAACATCAAAGGGTAACTGGTTCCAAGATTATGTCCATGTTGGATGGCTTCTCAAGCTATAACCAAGTTTTGGTGAGGATGGAAGATCAAAACAAAACTACCTTCACCACACCTTGGGGCACTTTTTACTACCTAAGGATGCCTTTTGGCTTACTTAATGTAGGTGCCACTTTTTAGAGGGCCATGGATTTTGCCTTCCATGAATTAATGGGCAAAATCATTGAAATCTACCAAGATGAGTTAACGTTTTTTTCTAAAGAAAGGTTAGATCACATAAGTAATCTTAGGCATTTTTTTGAAAGATGCCAAAAGTATGGCATCTCCTTGAATCTAGCTAAGTCCATTTTGGGTGTTGACGAAGGCAAGTTACTAGGTCACATTATAACAGAAGACGGGGTAAAAATGGATCCTGAAAAGGTTGAATCCATACAGAAAGTTCCCTTACCCCCAACCAAGAAATCACTTCGATCTTTTATTGGACAGATGAACTTTGTCAAACAGTTCATACCAAACTTAGCTGAGATGATGAAACCACTCCTTAAGTTATTGAAAAAATATGCTAAATATGAGTGGACAAAAGAACGAAGGAATGCTTTCAAAAATATTAAGGATGAAATTGGAAAATCTCATGTGTTAATCAGTCCTAATTATTCAAAAGATTTTCAAATATTTTCCTTTGCTTCAGAAGACACTATTGTAGGGGTCTTGCTCCAGAAAAATGAAGAGGGTCAGGAGCAACCCATT